>JAVJIF010004375.1:0-249218 GCA_038442645.1 Agave tequilana
ACCCCAGAAGTGACATCGAGAAAACTCTATGTTCGTTGGATGACCTTCTGGCAGAAGAGATGCTCATGAACGAAGGATTGCATCCCGCCACTTTGATGGTCAGGTGGAATAGGAGGATTCTGCTGCCACCGGGACCTCAAGAATACCATTGCTCTTAGTCAGCAAGGGCTATTTCAATGTTTACGTCATGCACCATAGTGTAATCGGCTCAAACCGTTATCACCGTGTCCAATCCTGGTTTGGCGTCCTTTAAAATATCCTGTACTTGGAATCACATGCAGCTTTGAGGAGTGAGTGCAACCTCTGAGAGAGAGAGGGACTTCTTTGTACTCCTTAATTGTAACACTCAATCTTATTGTATAAGAGAGCGTTTGTATCACTTCATATGCCTGGATAAGAAATAAAAGTGACACTTTTCTTTTTGCTTCTTTCATTGTCTGAACTTTTGTCTTCAGTTAGACGCATAGAAGCAGAGAATCTTTGACTTTGTCAAAATTATGATGACAACCTTAATAAGTCAAATTTTGTAGGGAAAGATCCTATTTCAGGAATTTTCACAATACTGTCAGAGGTGTAGTATTAACTTGATAGAGATGAAATAATTTTTGGTGGGCCTACCACTTTATAAGAGAAAGTGACAGGTGGAATATGTACCCCCAGGGAAGGTGAACTTTTATCAAAGGTTTGGGATTAACTTGATTAAGTTCAACTGGGAAGTTGATGAAAACACTGTTAATGGTGTAGTATTAACCTAACAATGTTTTTAGGTAGACTTGTTATTCTGTTGAAAAGAATAGCAAGTGAATCTAGATTCGGAGGGAATCTAGGAAAGTTTTTACCGTTAGAGGTGTGATATTAACTTAACGGGTCGAAAGTAGTCTTGTCAGAAGTGTGATGTTAACTTGACAAGAATGTGAGTCAGAGGTGTGATATTAACTTAACTCATAAGTATTTCAGTTTTATTTGGGAAAACTGAAAGTGTCACTGTCATAGGTGTGATGTTTAACTTGACAGTGAGGGTAATGCTAGAGGTATAATGTTGAACTTGGCATTGATCATCTCGGCTTGGATAAGGAAGTCGAGGAAAAGTCATGGCCATAGGTGTATTGTTGAACTTAGCAATGACTTAGATGCTAGAGGTGTGGTGTTAACTTAGCATCATTCATTTCAGCTTCAATACGGAAGTCCGAAGGAAAGTGACTGTCGGAGGTGTAATATTAACTTGACAGAAGCTTGATGTACTGTTTAGAGGTATAATGTTAACTTAAACAGTAATTTTGTCAGAGGTGTGATATTAACTTGACAAAACTTGGCTCGTGCCAAGAACAGTTTGAGGACCTGTCATTCTATTGATGAGAACTGACAAGTGGAATTTGAAGTGCCAGAGGTGTAGTGTTAACTTGGCAAATTTGAAAGTTTGCTACCCGATGTAAAGTTGACAATCAAGGTTTGTACTTGACAAAGAGTATTGAAAGATTTTCATTACCAGAGGTATAGTGTTAACTTGGTAATGTTTGCATTTTGTAGACCTACCATTCTATGGGTGAGAATTGGTAAGGATTTTGGAGGAAGGAGTGGAACCAAGTCCACTTAGGATTTTTAGCAAACCCTCAGCTATCAACGGATTTGGGGTGCCTTTACCAACTACCGTTTGAATTGGGCTAGCCATGCTATTCCCCTCAGCATGATGAGTTATCGAAGACTAATGTTGGGCTTAGAAGCCAACATTTTCCTCTATCCTTAGCCGTTGTAGGCGTCGGATGTTAATGAAGAAATTCTTCTTGTTTTGATCAGAGGTGTATTTTTAACTTGATCAGCGGAAGAATACCATCAAGGATAGTACTTCTTCAAGAATCTGCCATTGATTGGCATCATTAGCGTATTGCCATTCGAGGTTATGAGGCGATATGATCCATTTGAGTAGACTGACTCTACTACAAATGGTCCTTCCCATTTGGGCTGGAATTTTCCTTTTGTCTTGTGCGTCATCACCATGGGTCTTCTGACGGCTAAGACAAGATCGCCCTTCTTGAAAGTTCGCACTTTAACTTTCTTGTTGAAGGCTCTGGTAATTCGAGCATGGTAAAGCTCGATTGTTGTTGGGCCTATAAACGCTTATCGTCTAAGGCCTCCAATTCCTGGAGTCGCTATCGATGCTTCTCCTCTGTTGTCATCTCTGCTGTCAAGGCGACGCGTAGAGATGGAATTTGGATTTCCAGTGGAAGCACGGCTTCACACCCGTATACTAAAGAAAATGGCGTGGCTTTAGTTGGGGTTCGCACAGTTGTGCGGTAGGCCCATAAGCATTCACCCAGCTTGTCGTCCCAGTCTCGTTGACTTTTCGAGACAAATTTCTTGAGAAGCTTGTCAATGGTCTTGTTGAAAGCTTCTGCGAGGCCGTTAGCAGCAGGATAGTATGCCGTTGAGGACACACTCTAGATTCTGAACTTAGCGCAGAATCTCTGGAAAGCCTTACTGATGAACTAGGATCCATTGTCATGGACAATTCGCCGAGGTACACCGAAACGGTAAATAACGTGATGTTTCACGAACTTGATCATGTTGGACGACTTTACCTCCTTCAAAGGAACGGCTTCGGCCCACTTAGAGAAATAATCGGTTATTGCCAAAATGAACCGATGTCCCTTTGATGATGGTGGGTTGATAGGGCAACTACATCCATCCCCCACATTTCAAATGGCCAGGTAGAGGTCGTAGTAGAGTGGAGGTACCCTGGTGCTTGATGGATGAAATCGCCATGTACTTGGCAAGCGTGACATCTTTTGGCATAGGTGACGGCATCGGCAATCATCTTGGGCCAATAGTAACCCAATCTTTGGAGTCGATGTGCCAGTTTTGGGCCAGGTTAATGGGCTCCACACATACCATTGTGGGCTTCTTTCAATGCCTCTTGGGCTTCTTTCGGTGAGAGGCATCGGAGTAAGATCCCGTCATGCGATCGACGATACAATGTTCGCGTAATCGCATTATAGTAGAATTTGGGGGCTTTCCTTCGAGTGGCAGCCGCCTCTTGGTGTCTTCAGGCTGGATGCCGTATAAGACGTAATCAATGTAGGGGAATCGCCAGTCTCTAGGCTCTGTACTGGTCGACGCTTCAAGGATTTCTTTGCTGCGACGACCTCCCGTTGACCCCGGGTAATCTTCGAGAGCGACTCTCGGACAATACAGGTTGTGGCTGTAGACAAATACTTTCTCCATTGCTCCAGCTGGAAGAGCTAAGGAGGCAGCGAGGGATGCGAGTGCATCTGCATGCGCATTTTGCCTGCGCGGCACATGGTCGATGTAAAAGTTCGTGAACCTCTCGGCCATGCGAACAGTTGCGTTATAGTACGTTACTAGGTCTTCATGTCTGACTTTGTACTCTCCGCGAACTTGGCTGACGATAAGTTTAGAATCGCCATATGCCTCGAGATTTTAAACGCCAATCTCATCGGCGAGTTGCATCCCAATCAAAAGAGCGTTGTACTCCGCCACATTGTTGGAACAAGGCTCAGTTAGTGAGACAGCTTGGGGAATCACATAATTCTATGGGGAGACGAGTACTACTCCCACCCCGCTACTACGTGTCCTTTTGGCCTTGTTCTCGATGCACCGTCGAAGAAAAGTTGCCACACTTGACCTTCAAACGATGTCTGAGTCAGGCAGACTTCGGCGACTTCATCTGGGAGATCCTCATAGACTTTGGCCGCCCTCGGATCTAGATGTTCAGCTAATAAATCCGCCAACGCTTGTCCTTTAATGGCCTTTTGTGGTAAAAAGTGCATCTCATATTGGGATAGCAATATGGCCCATTTTCCCAGCCGGCCGTTTAAATGATGAAGGCTTAGTCATGAGTAACCTCAAGGGGTTGACTTTTGATATGACATTTATAGTTTGGCCTACCAGATAGTGCCGCATTTTCTGAATAGCGAACACCAGTGCCAAACATTCCTTCTCGATCGGGTTGTACCGATGTTCGGCTCCGATCATTATTCTACTTAGATAGTAGATTGCTTGTTCTCGTCCTTGATCATCATTCTGAGCTAGTAGAGCTCCTAAGGAATGATCCATTGCCCGGACGTATATCAGGAAAGGCTTTCCGAATACCGGAGCTGCCAGGACCGGTGGTGGGGTGAGGTATTGCTTGATCTCCTCAAACGCTTGTTGGCAAGCGTCGTCCCAAATGAACGAGACACCCTTCTTCATTAGCTTGGTGAAGGGGTAGCATCTTCCGGAGAGGTTTGAGATGAACCTGCGGATATACGCCAATCGTCCTTGTAGTCCCCTGAGTTCCTTGAGATTTCTCGGAGGTTGCATCTTCTGGATAGCGTGAACTTTTTCTGGGTCCAAATGGATTCCGAAGGAAGTTACAACAAATCCTAGGAATTTACCACTGGCCACCCCCAGGAAGGACTTGGTGGGATTCATCTTTAATTGATGAGCCCGCATGATATCGAAGACCACCTTCAGGTCAGCTATGTGATCACCCTTAGCGCGACTTTTTACCGCAATGTCATCAACATAACATTCCACCATTTTGCGCATTTGCTGGTGGAAAATGGCGTTCATGGCCCTTTGATACGTCGCCCCTGCATTCTTCAGTCCAAAGGGCATGACGGTGTAGCAATATACCCCTAGAGGTGTCCTGAAGGAGGTGTGCTTTTCGTCATCAGGATACATTTTGATTTGATTGTATCCTGAGAATCCGTCCATGAAGGACATTCGTTCGAATCCACAAGTATTGTCAATCATGACATCTGTGATTGGCAATGGGAATTCGTCTTTGGGGCAGGCCTCGTTTAGATCACGGAAGTCGATGCAGATCCGGGTCTTCCCATTCTTCTTAGCAACGGGGACGATATTGGCTACCCAGTCGGGATGTTGTTCTTCCCTGATGAAGCCAGAATCTATAAGCTTTCTGACTTCTGATTGAATTGCCTCCATTATTTCTGGACGGAACCGTCGTTGTTGTTGTTTGACCGGCTTTACGTCCGAATTGATGTTGAGGCGGTGCATAGCCACTTGAGGGTCAAGTCCAGGCATGTCCTCGTAATTCCAAGCGAAGACGTCTATATACTCTTGTACAAGAGATATTAGATCCTTCTTCTCCGAAGGTGACAGGCTGTCACTTATGAAGATGGGCTTAGGATTAGCCTCATCCCCCAGATTGATCTGAACAACCTTATCTTCTGTGGGTGGCTCGCGCTGTTCAAAGCGGGTGTCCCAAAGAGTATTTAAATGTTTGATCCAAGGATCCGTATCGGATTGGATCATTTTTTCATCTCCGTCTTCCAGGTGGCTTGTTGAAACCATGTTCACTGAAAGTTCTTTGAAGATGTTGCCGACACTAACATCTGACTCCCATGATGACGTGCCTGAAGAGTATTTATGGCCTGGTGACTCTTCAGAACCAGAGGCTGACGGAGCCGGAGTCGATACATAGCCCAACCCCGGCGCGTCCGATGATAATAATCGGGGGCCTTTCCTTTTGGCACAAAGGATCGAAGTAGCATTCTTCTTCCTTTGCCGAAGTTCAACCCGGGCTACTTGTTAGGTCATACCCCATACGCCTCATCATTCTGAGTGTTTTTGGTTCATAATGACCGAACTGAGGGGATTCCTCCTCGCCTTCCGATTCTTTGCGGGGCGTTGGTTCAGACGAGATTCGCCTAAAAGGAATTGGTTTCTGGCCTTTCCGTCTTACTGGAACCATAAATATAGATTCCTGCGCATTACCATTATCTTGGCATGTCTCGAAGGACAATCTCACAGGTACATGCAACGACGCCAAAGCATCTATTGCCGACCAGAGATCATCGTCTGCTTCAGTGCTAGTGTCTGACGGTACTGAATCAGAAGCAAACACAGAAAGGTGATATTATCAACGTCGAGTTATCAGTGCTCTTTACAAGTGGTTTCAACTCCCACATGCACTCTTCTTTCTCCGGCTCAGTGTGGCTTCATTACCAGAGTCTGGCTCTCTGGTTGTGGAGCTTCATTTGTCTCCACAGGATCCTGATATAGGAGGGAGTCCATGAAATAATTTTCGACCCCCTTAAACGGATGCCTTTCGGCAATCAATGTTTGCACTTTTCCACTCCCGTCAATGTATTTCATGACTTGGTGGAGAGTGGAGGGAACGATGGAGTTGCGGTGAATCCATGGTCGTCCCAACAGTAGGTTGTAGGAAGTGTCAGCATCGATGACGTAGCATGTCACTTCCGACTTGAGGCTCCCGATCTGACATTTGAGCTTGATCTTCCCCATCGGACGGGTTCCATTGGCATTAAACCCGTAAATGGTTATCTGGGTAGGGCTCAAACGATGGGTAGGAATGCCCAGATGTTGCATGACCGCGAGCGCGGCGGCATGATGCTCAATGCGGACCTGGATCTACCTGAATGCGGTTCACCTCAGACGATCCAATATACCCTGTGAAGTACAGGGGTCGATCATGCTTCCCTTTAACCTGCATATCGTCTGTTGTGAAGGTAATGTAGGGAGCATTTAGGGAGGTGTGGAGGCAATTCTCTACATCTTCCTCCTTTGTCACCTGGGTCAGAAAAACCTCAGCATTTGCCAGAGCCTCTTGTAGAGCTTCTCTGGTCGACTTTGATAGCCTAAGAAGCTCATACAAAGTAATCCGTGTCGGGATGTTGGCTAGTTGAGCCAGGATATCAAAGCGGTAAGGTGTCGTGGATCCTTCCACTATACCTTTCGAAAGAACTCGAGAAAACCGAGTTTCTTTCTGTTTCTCCACAGGTTGTTTTGTGGAGGGCTTGGTGGCTCTACAGCTGGTTGTGGAGGAGCTACCGCCGTTTCGCCATACTGTTTCAAGTACGGCTGTCCTGAATGGGTCTCTGCCACTAGTTGACTGGGTTCTGCGGCTAGAACTATTGTCTCCTCCTCTGAGTCGGTTAGCGAGGGGACATCAGTCTCTGCTTCTCGAGAAGAGGCACACACACATTGCAGGAGGTAGCCTTTGCCTTGCCTTTGGATTTTCTGTTAGTCACAGTAGTCCATTGCTGTTCATTGACAAGGTCAGGGTGGACCCACATGATTTCCCCTTGAGGTGTAGGAACGGGTACCAAGCCTTTCTCTTGCTGCTGATGAGGGTCTGCATTGATCACTCTTAGTTCTCCTTTTGGAACAGGATCACCCCCGACGGTGTTGGGGGTTGTCTTCCGAACTGGAGAACCGACGTCATATTGGCCGTCACCTTCTTCTGCTCTGTCGGAGCTTTAACACCTCCGCGTCAATCAGAGCCTGAAGGATGTCCTTGAAGACGTAGCAGCTTTTGGTGGGGTGTCCCAGCATCCTGTGATACAAGCAGTAGGTGGGATTGTCGGTTTTACCGACTTCCTCGGGGCACCTAGCTTCAGGGAGCTTCAATCGGTTTCTCTTGTTGAGTAACTTGAAGAGCGAGTCGACATGCTCATCCTTGAAGGAATATTGCTTGTTGGCGCGTGGTTGGCTTGAAGAGCCACTCGCCTTGACTGGTTGAGGTTTGGCGGGAGATTTGGTCTCCGTTGCCAAGTTATCCTTCCGCTTTGTTTGGAGGGATGTGTCCGGCGTACGCCTTGTTGACCTTTCTGGCCTGGGCTTACCTTCTTCCGCTCTGACGCGGGCGACAATCTCCTCAGCCTGTTCACCTTGTTGGACCAATTGTTTCCAGGTGCGGCTTTCAGCGACTCCTATTTGAACAAGGAGTGAGGTTTGTAGATTGTGGCGGCATGTTTCCACCAGGGTGACCTGGGTCATGCCGCTCGGACACCGGAGTGCCACGTTCCGAAATCTTCTACGAAAGATTTGACGGACTCTCCCTTTCACTGTTTAGTAGCCAAAAGGGTGGGCATCGTGACTTCCGAGTCATCTTCGAAGAAGCGCGTTAAGAAAAGCTTCTCCAGATCACCCAGTTTTTGATGGAGCCTTCTGGGAGCTTCATGAACCATTCAAAGGCAAGCCCTTTCAGGGTGCTAATGAACAGACGCGCCAGGATAGCATCGTTATCTACTACATTCCCGGTTTGGGATTTAAAGTAGTAGATGTGTTGGTTGGGTGACCCTTTCCCATCGAATGCTTGAAGGGTTAGAGCCTTGAACTTAGAAGGGTACGGGACTAGGTCCCATTCAGCTGGATAGGGCCGGACCACTCCTGCTTCTTGGAGGTCTTAGCGATTGGCAAGGGCCTCGAGGCGTAGCTCCAATTGACTCATTCTTTTAGCATGAGCCTTCCCTGGTCTCGGTCGCCTTTTCCTTGCGACGAGGATTTAGACGAACTAGAAGTAGACCCCTGCCTCTCCTCAGAAGGTTCGAAAGATGAGCTTTCTCCCTCTTTTCGTTTGCCCTTTGACTTTTTAGGGGGAGATTTCCTCCTGTCTTCGAGCAACTGTGCAAGCATCTATTTGAGGGAATCAATAGATTCCTGTTGAGAAAGAATCATATCAAGTTGTGCCTTCTGGATCTGGGCTTGCTGTTCTAAACGTCTAGCCGTCTCTTCAGGAGTGCCTATCATGTATGCAAAGGCCTCCTTCTCAACGGAAGAGTTTAAAGCCAGCGATTCCGCTATGGCAGAATGAGAATCATTCACTTTGATGCCCTGGGCTATGGCATTGTAGTCAATTGGGGGAATGGCCCCAGTCCGGGTGCGAGTGTGTTGATACACTCCTTCCGGTTCAGAGTCAGACTCATCCGAACTGACTGCAGGTTGTTTTCCCCTGCTCTTGCTCGTCATATTAACAGTGAGCTCTGGGTACTCAACGTCAGAGAAGATTCTCCTTCTGTGGGAGCGCCTTCTTTTAGCTGACGGGGGAATCAGGGTCAGCTGTCTGACTAAAGACTGCTGGTTCACGCCTGAACCGCAACGGCACTCAGAGAGCATATGGATGAGCCGTTGGCAGCAACATGATGAGTGGCTTGATGAGCACTTCTTTTCTTTGTCAGATAATCTCTCAGATCCGTGGGAAGAGGATCAAAGAGATTAGCCTCGCAACTTCGAGGGCGAAAGGCATCCTTGCGCTGCGCGCAGATTGGACGCAAGGCTCAAGGACGCAGTTCTCGCGTCGCTGTCTTAGGACGCGCGTCTGGCGTCTCTGCTGAGAAGAGACGCGAATGTCGCGTTGCTGCTCGATGCGTCGAGGCTAGGACGCTTGAGGGAGAGCGGGCTGCTGGGCCCCACGCCTAAAGGCGCGTCCCCCCTGTACTTGACAAGGCGTGCCAGTTCCGCCTTGGCGTCTGGGGAGTAGGGCTTCGGAAGAGCCAACTTGGGAAGTCTCGCGTTTGGGTCGCCAAACGCGGACTTCGCGTGCTGGGCATGGCGCAGAAGAGACGCTGGTTTGAACTGCACGGCCCGCCTTAGTTGGACAGTCAGTTGTTCCAACTTGCAGTTGTCGCGCACGCCTTCGCTGCCGTCGCTCAGCATTGCGGTTGCGTCGTGGAGGTGGAGAGAAACCAACAACGACCTGGTGCTGAGGGCAAGGTTGGATACCTTTGACCACGCGGGTCTCTTGAGAGACGTTGACGCGTGTATCATGCTTGGCGTGTTTGGCCGCAACCTTCTTTTCAGCAGCCGCACCTGAGACCACGCGGGTCTCCTGAGAGACATTGACGCGTGTGTCATGCTTGGTGCGATTGGCCACAATGGCTGGGCCAGAGAGAGTCACAGAGTGGATCTCAGGGCAATTCCCCATAGAGACCCTGCGGCAGACGCGGGTCTTTGGGCTCTTGGAGCCGGAAGAGAGAAACTCTTCGTACTTTGCTTGGTCGAATTCGGTGGAATTTCACGACAAGTGATTCGACCATCTTCCCCTTACGAAGGACGTCACCTTGCGCCACGATTTGCTCATCAGTGACAAACGTAGTCCCCAGCGGAGTCGCCATCTCTTGTACGCGCCGGAAAACTTGGGTGTGCCGGTCGAAGTAAAATTTCCTTGAATCAAATGAAAAATTACAACGGACACTGGTGTTCCAGTTACAAGGGAGGGAGGATGTTGAGTCTTGAATCCTCCCTTTGTTTAATGCTGGGTTCTTCAAGTGGCGGTGGAGAGTCAATTGTTCTCCGTTGACCAGGTGATCGTCGGGACCTTCAGGGGATCTTCTCTTCGGATGGTAGATAGAGTAACACAGCCCTGTCTACCAAAACTCTCAAAGAGGTGATAGGCAAAGAGCAACTTGTACGCAGCAAGTTAGCTTGAAGAGTTGAGCTCTCTCTGTTTTTCTCCCTCTGTGTCTCTGTCTATATGATCTCCTCTTCCTTCTTCTTGTATATCTCTGATCTCCTCCCCTCTTCATAGCGACAGGGCTATTTATAGAGGTTTCAGGGGTGAACGTGCCCCCTAAAAACACTCCACAATGAGGGGTTAACTTTCCCGTTATGTGGGCGGTGGCTGGCCCCATAAACAGGACAGTTATAACTGAGGCGCGGGTTTGGACCCTCGCGCCTTGGTGTTGAGACGCGGGCGTCGACCCTCGCGCCTTGGTGTTGAGACGCGGGCGTCGACCCTCGCGCCTTGATGTTGAGACGCGGGCGTTGACCCTCGCGCCTTGATGTTGAGACGCGGGCTTGGTCCCTCGCGCCTTGATGCTGAGACGCGGGTTTGGCCCCTCGCGCCTTGATGCTGAGACGCGGGTTTGGCCCATCGCGTCTTGGCCAATATTGGCCCTGCGTCTAGAACTTGGAATTCTGCTTTTTAATGGCTTGTCTTTTAGTGATTTTCAGATAGCCTACAGAGACATGTCACCATAACCTACAAACCACACTCCTCGCTGAGATAGGAGTGGCCGATGTCGTTCCTGGAAGCAACTCATCTTGCAAGACAAGCAGGCAGAGGAAATCATCACAAGGGTCAAAGCTGAAGAGAATGAAAGTAAGCATAGGCCAGACAAGCCGACGAGGCGCACGCTAGAGCAATCTTTTAAATCAAAAAGGAAAGATACTTTGGCGACAGAGACTACTTCATCTACCAAGCCCCAGCCAGCTAGAGGGGATAATTCTTTGAATCAAGCACGTGCCAACAAGCAATACTCATTCAAGGATGAGCATGTTGTCTCTCTCTTTAAATTACTTTAGAAAAGCAACCGGCTCAAGCTGCCAGAACTGAGGCGTCCTGAAGAGATGAGGAAGACAGATGATCCCAACTACTTTTTATATCACAAGATATTGGGACACCCCACCAAAAGTTGCTATATCTTCAAAGACTTACTCCAAGCTTTGATTGATACGGAAGTGCTCAAACCCCATCCAGAGAAGAAGAAGATGACTGCCAATATGACAGCAACGACATCCCTTCAATTTTGTTGGGGTCTCCCACCAGCGCTAACTAGAGTGGTTCCTATCCCAAAAGGGGAACGGAGAGTGATTAATGTTGATTGCACCACCAGAAGGAAAAGGGTCTCGTCCCTGTCCCCACTCTTCAAAGAGGGATTATGTGGGTCTATCCTGCTCTCGTCTAGAGTCAGCAGTGGACTACTGTGACCAACAAAAAGTCCAAATGCAAAGTAAGAACCTCTCCTTGCAATGTGGTGTTTGCTTCCTCTAGAGAAGCAAAATACTGATGACACCTCTCTTATAGATTCTGAAGAAGAAAGAATTGTCCTCATTGCATAGCAAGATACTCCACTCATGGTAGGAACTCGGTCTGGCCAGCGGTACTTGAAGAAGCACAATAAAGCTGTGGCTGGCCCATCCGAGCCATCCAAAGAACTGGCCAAGCAACCCACAAAGCAACCATGGAGAAGTAGAGAGAGCTTTGGTATGCCAAGGCTCTTCTATATAATAAGGCAGAAGGATCATCAACACCTTATTGCTTTAATGTCTTAGCTTAATTGGCCAACATCCTAGCCAGAATCACTCTCTACGAGCTCCTGCGGCTCACAAAGTCAACAAGAGAAGTTCTCAGAGAAGCTTTAGCTGATTCAGAGACTTTAATCACCCAGATACTGGTTGGACTTGAATAGGAGGATGAAGGACACTGCCTCCAAACCTACGAATGTTCCCCTGCATAACATTCACTCTTGATGACATGAAGGTGAAGGAGAAACATGATAGACCCTTGTACTATACAGAATATATCAGATCATCTGAAGCAAGCCACATTCAAGTTGATTCGGGATCTGTTTTGAGTATCATACCTCACAGAGTCATGTAGCACTTGGAGATCCCCACTCGTCAACTGAGCACCACCCAAACTACCATCTATGGCTTCAATGCCAATAGAATGTGCCCGATAGGAAAGATCAAACTCAGATGCCAAATTGGGGGCCTGAGATCTGAGGTAATGTGTTATGTCATTGATGCTGGCACATCTTACAATTTGCTGCTGGGGCAACCATATATTCATCACAACTCCATCTCCCATCCACCCTTCATCAAGTTATGAAATACGTCGATGAAGATAGTAAAGTGAGAACGTTGATTGCTGAGAAGCATCCATTCAAGAGGGCGGAGAATTACTTCACTGATTCTCTCCTCTACTAGGATTCTCATAAAACAGATGAGAATTCCCATCCAGAAAACCTTGACTCTGGCAAGAAAGCTGATACTGAGCTAGAACCAGAAGAAGAGTATCTCTGGGAACTAAATCTTCATGTGATGAGCATTGATAAGCTCAATTTCAACAACACTGCCAATGTGAAGGCGAGTGGTTTATCAGTGAGAATTTAAATCTGGCTTACCATTCTGCGTTAGCTTCTGATTCTGTACCTTCAAATACTAGTACTGACATAGATAGTGTCCCTTTGTCTGTAATAGATGTTTTGACATCATTGCACGCACCAGTAAGGTCATCTCTGATGGTGCATGAAAAGACCAGTGATGCATAAGGAACCTTCTTTGAAGTGACAGCCAAGCACAAGGGTCAGAAGCCAATTCTATTTGGTCAATTCAAGTCTGAGCCAATAACTCGTGAAAGTTCAGAAGACAACGACGAATCTATATAATTCTCTCATTACTGGCCAAGCGCACACCGTATGTTGGAGAAAATGGGATACAACCTTACCAAAAGGTCTGGCTTGAACTTCAGTAAAGGAACATGAACACTACTTCAATCTTTTGTGCTAAGAGGGAAAGCCTGCAATTACTATCAGAAAACTTGAAGGGGATTGGGTCATGTGCCAATATCAATCCCATCAGACTTTGAATCTGAAGAGTCTCTATATCATGACCACTCATCAGGAATGTTATCATGGGACTCGGATGTCAGTGTTGGCACTATTTCAGAAATCTTTTTGTGAATATAGATTCATCTAGCCATTTGAAAGATGAAGATGAAAAAATGATACAGTCTTATACCGATCCCTGGATAAAACATTTGAACACCCTCTGGGATATACACTTTGAGCAGTGTGAACCACCTACATAGGATAAAGTGATTCAGATCAATCTGAGACATGAGGCTAACCCCAAGCCTATCTTCATAAGTAAGAGCCTGTTGCAATCAGCGACAGAAGACCTAATACATCTTATACGAGAGTATATAGATGTCTTCACTTGGAATTATGAGGACATGCCTGAACTTGATCCCTAAGTAGCCATTCATCACCTCAACATCAACCCGGATGAGAAGCCCGTCAAGCAACAGCAATGATGGTTTTGCCCAGAGATCATAGAGGCAATCGAATCAGAAGTCAGAAAGCTCATAGACTATGGTTTCGTTAGGGAGAGAAACACCCTGATTGGGTAGCCAACATCATTCTTATCTCCAAGGAGAATGAAAAGATTCGAATCTGCATCGACTTCCATGATCTGAACGCCGCTTGTCCCAAAGACGAGTTTCCTTTCCCGATCACGGATGTTATGATTGACAATACATGCGATTTTGAGAGGATGTCCTACATGGACGGCTTCTCCAGATATACTCAAATTCAAATGTATCCAGAAGACAAGAAGCATACATCCTTCAGAACACCACTGGGAGTGTACTATTATGCCTAGATGCCTTTTGGCTTGAAGAATGCAGGTGCGACATATCAACATGCCATGAATACAATCTTCCACAAGCATATACGCAAGACCGTAGAATGCTATGTATTGTAATAAACATAGAAGATCTGAAGGGAGTATTCGACATCATGCGAGCACATCAATTGAAAATGAACCCCACTAAGTCCTTCCTGGGGGTGGCCAGTGGCAAGTTCCTTGGATTCTTGTAACATCTAAAGGAATCCACCTCGACCCTGAGAAAATCTGTGTCATTCAGGAGATGAAATCTCAAAGAACTTAGAGGATTGCAGGGACGTCTGACCTACATCCGAAGGTTCATATCAAATCTTTCAGGACATGACCAGCCCTTCACCAAGCTGATGAAGAAGGGAGACTCATTTGTATGGGATAGTGCTTGCCAGCAAGCATTTGAGAAAATCAAATAATACCTTACGCATTCTCATGTTCTTGCAGCTTTCAGTATCAGGGAAACCCTTCTTGATATATTTTAGAGTTATGGATCATTCTTTGGGAGCTCTGTTAGCCTATTATAATGACCAAGGATATGAGCAAGCAATTTATTACATGAGCAAGACCATGATAGGGGCAGAGCATCGCTATAACCCGGTCGAAAAGGAGTGCCTAGATTTGGTTTTCGCCATCCAAAAGATGCGACACTATCTTGTGGGCCAAACCATTCATGTCATCTCTAAGGTCAATCCTCTGAGATTTCTTATGACAAAACCATCATTGTTGAATGTTCATTTGGCGAAGTAGGGTATATTGCTCTCACAATATGAAATGCAGTTCTTGTCACAGAAAGCCATGAAGGGACAAGCAGTGACAGATTTTTTGTTGAACATTCTAACCCAAGAGCAATTAGACTTTACGAAGATCTCCCAGATGAGATTGCTGAAGTTTGCATAACCCAGACATCCTTCGAAGAATAAGTATGGCAACTATTCTTCGATGGGGCATCAAGAACGGTCCTAGAGGAAACATTATAGCAGGAGTGGGGGTAGTACTAATATCTCCACAAAAGTATGTGATTCCTCGCGCATTCTCATTAACTGAGCCATGTTCCAACAATGTTGCTAAATACAAAGCTCTCTTAATCGGAATGCAACTTGCACAAGAGATTGGCGTCAAGCATCTCGAGGCGTATGGTGATTCAAAACTCATCATCAACCAGGTTCGCGGGGAGTATGAAGTCTGATGATTGAGATTTTACCTGCACACAAAATATAGAATATCAAATTGAGAAGTAAAGGTGTGTGAGGTGCTAAATACTATCCGCTGTAGCAAAGGCTATGCGGGTCGTGATCCTCAGGGAGGGACTAGCGATGGAAGCTTTGTCAATAAGTTATCTCTAATGTTTTTATTAATTTTAAGTTAGAAAGAAAGAAGATGTAGAAAAAGAAGTGATATTTACAATGAAAGTGAGGAAAAAAATTTGGAAAGATGGAGATGGTGATCTAAACTAAAGAAATAAAAGAAAGAAAACTAAAAACTATACATACCTACCTCTTCAGTTTGCTTACCGTTGAACCGTTGCGACGACTTACCTTTCTTGGAAGGCGTACAAGTATGGCGTATAGGATCGTCACCTTCACGATCTACACTACGAAAAGAAAATAATGGCGAGAGAAGGCTTGTTCATCTCCATAGGCCATCAAGGGCTCTTCTTTGGCTAGGCAGTCTCGAAGCAATCAGATCTCATGGTCCACACAATATTAGAGAGAAACAAATAGAAGAAAACAAGAACAAAAGAAGAAAACAATAAAAGAATAAAAACGAACCTCGAATCGATTTATTTAACAATGGAAGAAGAGCAAAACTTACACCGATTGTCACCCTCAGTACAAGTAGATCTCCTTCCTCCATGAAAACATCCTCTCCTCTCAGTTACAAAAATTACAAAAGAAAAACGAAAATCTAACCTAAACTACAAACTAGAAGAAAGCCTAAAAACCCTAACTTTTTCTCTGTAGCTCGCTGTACGCCCTTCTCGGTTGCACTGCAGGGGTATTTATAGGTGCAGAAGGAGGTAGAGTCCAGATCGAAGTTGTCTACGAAAACTGGTACTCTGGGTCATCCAGATTGCCGCGGAAACGCGGCTTGGGCCGCGTTTCCGCGGCCATACAGTGGCAGATGGCCACGCACTTTGGCGCGTGGCTTCTCCTGGTCCGTCCATCTGAGCGTAGTCTTCTGGAAGCTGCATCCTGGCTCTTAATCTTTGGATTTGGATATAACTTGGGAAGCAAGTTACCTAGATCCCAAATCTTTTATCCACGAATTATGATCTTAAATTCTCCTTCTTTGGCTTTTATCCTTATCATGCAAGTGTTTAGTGTTGAATAGAAGTCTATCCTTCCCTCTTCTTTGTATTTGTAACTTTGGCCCTTGTGTATTTGCAATTTTGGCAATTGATATTTGCAACTTTACATTGGGCTTGAATATGGGCTTTTGGCTTCTTTTTAGGCTTTATTTCTTTATTTTAATATTTCGAGGCCTACACACAATAAATCATAAAATATTAGTAAATGTGCAGAATTATAGGAATAAATATGACAATGTGAGGGTAAATATAATGATAAAAATGCACTTTTCACTACTAATCATCCGACATGAAGACTTAGTACCTACCACAACGTGACTACCAACATGGCTGAGAAGTTCAAGAGATTCTACATCGTCTATGTACCCACCAATAGAATACATATGTAGATGCATTGGCGTCCCTCGCTGCCTTATTGGCTCTTCCAGCTGGAACGAAAGAGAAAGTACTCGTCTACAGCCATGACTTGTAATGTCCAAAGTTCTCCCTTGAAGACAAAAAGACTCCAGAGCGAGGCTTTCAAGGCAAAGAAGTTCCTGAGACCTCAACAGGTACAAAACTTAGAAATTTATGATTCTCATTCATCAATTTTGTCTTATACGGCATGAAAGTACACCTAGAGGGGGGTGAATAGGTGTACCGCTAATCTAATGAACTAAATGTGAAAATTAAAACTAAATTGTAACTACACTTAGTGCAACCAACGAGTGTAGCCGAATTCCCGGTGAAGGGCTCTGGACTAACTCCTCTTGATTCCTCTGAATAAGAGTTGAGGTGCTATATGAAGCTCTCGTGGTTACGCACAAGTGAGGCACACACAAACAAGCCAAGCATATAATATGAATGAGCAATATGAAATGATGCAAGGCATAATATAAAGAGAGAGAGAAAGAGAGAGAGAGAGAGAGAGAGAGAGAGAGTTTAGAGTCAATGAATCAAACGCAAACAACAAGATTTGTTTCGAGGTTCGAGCACCGAGCTCTACGTCCCCACCTTCACTGAGAAGGATTTCCAATCCACTAACTTGTCCACCTAGGACTCCCACACAGGGAACCTCCACCGAGGATTTTGGGGCAATACAATAACCAGGAGTACCTAACTCCTCTCTCAACCAATACAACCTCCACCGAGGCAACACAAACACCATCTTACACAAGAGGGGTAGGCCCTTAGCCAAACAACCACAATCTACCTCACACTTGAGGGATTCCAACACCAACTCCACCTCACACTAGAGGGAGCAAACCACAACCTCAACCTCTCAATAGAGGGAGCTAACCACCACTGCAAATCAACCTCTACCCAAGAGGGATACAACAAATCAAGGAGGGTACAACACTTGGTGGTTTCCACAACCACAAACAAATTTTTCCACAAATAAAGATCCTATAGATAGGATAGAATGATATAGCTCAAGTGTGGAAAACAAAGAGTTTGGAAATCAAAAACTCAGAGAAAAACTCTAGGGAAAACTCTAGATAGAATAGACAATGAAGATCAAACCAATCCCCAAAGAATTTTCTTTTCAAAATGATTTTTCAACCCTTTTAAAAACAAGTTAAATATCAAATCTTTAAGTACTAAAAACTCTTTTGAAACTTGAATTAAAATACTAGAAAGTAGGAAATTTTTCTCTTCAAAAACCTTACTTAAAATCCTATACAAATGGGGTCTATATAAACCCCCATGAGAAACTAGCCATTGGGCAGATTTTTCAGCCCTGGCGGCTGGCGGTCGACCGGCCCGGTCGACCGTCAACAGTCAAAAATTTGACCATTGGAGTCTCGGTCGACCGCCCGGTCGACCGTCCCAATCCAGAGAGCAATTTGCTCTCTGGCCGGTCGACCGCTCGGTTGACAGTGCCTAACTCACGGTCGACCATCCGGTCGACTGCCCCCACTCGAGAGTTCGGCACTTGCAGTCGGTTGACCGCTCAGTCGACCAGGCTCAAGTAGCTGGTCAACGTGCACAACTTTGTGCATGTCAGTCGACCGGTCCGGTCGACTGGCCTGGTCGACCGCCAGAGCCTGGCAGAAGGCTTTTAGGGACAGAAAACTTAAGTTTTTGAATTCCTAAAAAATCCCATAAAACTTCTAAAATTCCACAAAAATAGTTTTATCATAATCCATTGATATACAAACTTGTGTAAAAAATTTCAACACAAATTTCAAACTTTTTGAACCATTTTTGTGTTATGAAAATTTCACCGAAAACCAAAATCCGTTTTTTCCAAACTTGGATTTTTAAATGGAAATCCGATTTTTTCAAAACTCATTCAAATACAAAAACATGATATATAAACAACTTTAAGCATGTTGTATATGGATATAATCCAATATACATGAAACATATATATATCCATGTTTTTGACTTTAAATCCAAAAATATGTTTTGTCAAAATACAAAACCTAAACACATGAATAGGCATATCAAAATAAGTTTGTCTAGGAAATTGAAGCATGCATGTATATAGAACAATTTTAATATACATTAAACCATATAAACTTGTTTTGAATCTATCTATTCATGAAAACCAATATCGGTTAAACCAAAAACCGAAAACCAATAAACATGAAAACTAGAAACACGTGTGTGTGTTGTGAACTTGAGCATATCACACTATTCTAATCTTTACAAATGGATCTAAAACATAAAACTAAACTAGGTACCGATGTTTTCTTGTAGAACTCCGTCTTCAAGCCGACTCGATCCAAACCGTGATCCACCGAGCTAGACTCCAACGAGTGCTATATATGATCTTGATGTTCGGGATCTTGAATCACTATGTGAAAGGATTCAAAACTCCTTTGTTGAAGCTAATCACCTACTAATATCTTGGTTAAGGATCTGAAACTAAACATCACAAGATTATTAGTAAACATAACTACATGAGTTAATCATCATCAAAACTAGAGTGGAAGGCCTCTGGGCCAACAATCTCCCCCTTTTTGATGATGACAAAACTCATGGAGTTATATATGCATGGATTAAAGTTAAGCTTCAAGGAAGCTCCCCCTTAACTCATGCATAGCAATAAATAATAAATATATGCAATGAATATTTAACATGAAAATGCATAGACATGCATAAAATAATAAAATGTATAAAACATGTTTTTGACATCAATTGAAAGGTAACACTTTATTACCAAATCAAAAATAAGTTCTTGATACCAAAACAAATTATTTCTTCTTTTCATAAACATGTTCTTTAAATAAAGCTTTTGATACCAATATTAAGTAATATTCTTGATATCAATAAAAAACAAACTAATAAAAAATAAACTATGTTTCTAGATCAACAAAACATAAAGCAAACATGCATATAAAACATGCATATAATCTCAAATACTTCTCCCCCTTTTTGTCAATCATCAACAAAGGGGTCAAATAAAACAATAATAAAAAATAATGTTCTCCCCTTTTTGTCTAAAACAAAAATGATATCAATAAGGGGTGAAATCAAAACCAATATGATACCAATTAAAAATATGTCAATGAAGTGCATTATGATACCAATTGAAAGTGAACATATAAAAACTTAAGAAATGCCAATATCAATTGAAAGTAAATAAGGCATTGAAAACAAATCTTAATCAACATTTTTATACCAAAATGAAAACGTATTAGGTAAACTTGATACCAATTGATAGTAAAAAAATTTTTGATACCAATTGTAAGTAAACAAATAAAATCTTGATTCCAATTGAAGATATTTTTCTTTATAAGCATATGATACCAAATTAAAAAACAATATCAATTTTTCAATCATTTTTCATCATAAAGTATGGGAGTGGAATACAAAACCAATGGTAAACAAAATACCATTTGAAAAATGAAATTCAAATTTTCTCCCCCTTTATGAAATACCAAATAAACGATGCATAAGCTTGTATTAGAATACCAATTGAAAACTAAATCAACTGAAACATAATAGTCATTAAAAATCAAGCTTAACATAATCAAAATTTGTGCTATCCTTGGGCACAAATAAAACATATATATGAGTTTACAAAAAGAAGTGTCATATTGATACCAATTGAAAAAATCAATGATACTAATTGAAACAATAATATCAAGTGTATATCTCATAATCCTTTCCAGCCATTTCATGCACATGTTTAAAAGGATTTCAATATTAACATACAAGGCATGGTCGCCCAACCAACCACCCGTAAATGGATAGAATTTTCAAAAATAGGTTTGAAAAATATAGTATGTTTGAAAAACTCTACCATAACGAAGAGTACCACAACTAGTTAAATGGAAAAACTTGTAAACTAGTACGAAATCCTTCAAACAAGGAATAAAACAAAAATATATTTCATAAAAAATATGTAAATCACATGATCACTAAACACTCAATGTCCATAAAGCATATATCATACTCATGAAAACAAAATCATGAGAAATAATTAAATAAAGTGAGTGTACAAGTGTAATGTGAAACATATCATCATGAAAATATTCACTTAAGCTCAATTATGTAAATTCCTTAAAAACATAAAAATCATCAAAACAATTTAATCTTCAAGGTATATGCATGTCTTATACAAACTAAAGTATACATACATATCCAAATACAACTAGTCCACAAAAGTATATGCATGAAGGCAAGTGGCTCAAAGGATGTATATGTATAGACAATAGTTTAGACAAGATAGACATATACATGAAGTTAAACATATGAACATGAAAAACATGGATAAAATAGGAATACAGATCAAATGCATGAATCATCAAAACTAGGCTATACTAGTACATCTAATAAGTACAAATGAGCGTTCAAGCACAAGCATGTAATAATCTATTTGTGGCTCATTAGTTGTACAAGTATATATCCAAGTCTTAATGAAAACAAACATCTAAACATATATTCAAATCATGAAGCATCAAAACAAAACTAAAAAATCATATGATCATTATGACAAAAGCACATGCATTAGATTCAAGATATACGTGATAGCTAAAACAAGGAGAGAACACAAAATATGGGTCCATATAAAAAATGGGTGTCTCAAATAACTAATCATGTATATCACTAATCTAAATATCATGGCATTATCATAATAATCTATAAACATCAAAACATGCTATAAACAATGATATGAAAACATGTAAACAATATGAGGAGTAAGAGATCGTACCAAAACCTAGAAGGCAACTCTCCAAGTCTCCAAAACACGGTGGTCTTCCCACCAAACTCTCCTTGAAAGTGATGCATCCAAATAGTTCTCTTTAAGCTCGGAACGCATCCACCTCAAGGCACCATTACTCTCACGTCATGCGAGAGCCCACACCTACATCAAATACAATAGGGTGGTCTTTGGTACCCATACTCTTTTGGGTCCATGGGGGTTAGTTCCTTTCCTAACCCAAATAAATTTATTTGCTAAATTTGAATCATGTATACAATTATAGCAAAACTTAGCAAGGTGGCCCTTACGTCCATAATGTGTACAAGTGTCCACATGAGCATACAATGTGTGATGTGCATGAACGTGTGAAGCATGTGTATGCCGTGGATGGTGTGCATGCATAGATGGAACTTGTTTCTTTCGAAACATAGATTCCAACCGCGTATGGTTTAAGGCACATTGGCTCAAAGTGGAGCCCAAACAATCCATATTCTTCTTTAACAAATTTATATCATTTTCAATTATAGAAGAAGAGGGGCATGCAATAGATAAGCTAGGTGTAGCTACACTAGCATGGCAAACATGTGTATCTAAATCATTTTTCAAAGAAATATTTTTATTTGAAACAATTTTCAATTCTTTTGAAATAGAAGCAATTTTTATTTTCAAGGAATCATTCTCTTTTAAAACAAAATCAAGTTTTGAAGTTAAAGACTCATTTTTCTTCAAAACTTCATTGCAATCATTTTTGTTTTTCAAAATCTTGTTGAGAATCCGATTGTACCTCAAGGGAGTCATTCCCTTGGACCATGAAGCAATGTTCGTCGGACTTGTCTCTCCTAGATCTCCTCATCTTATCGATAATCTTTGATAGCTCGGGAGAAGTTAAAATGCTCCATACTGCAAAAGCCAAATCATAGTGAGAAAACACATGTAAATATTCTTTATTAAGAGATGCTCTAAGTGCCTTTAGGGCTATTGCATTGGTCTCTATATGCTTGCTATCACTAAGGTAAGATTCCTTGGTAATGGCAAGGTGAACCTTATATCCTAGGGCTTTCAAATGATAACTCATCATAACCTTACAAATATCAAGTCTAGAGATATCAAACATAGGAGGGCTATCCATGAGGGTAAACTATATGTGTGCAAATGCAAATAATAGATTAGCTAACCAAGATCACACTCCTAGGTGGTTAAACCAAATATCAGGAGCGTAGGCTCTAATACCAATTGAAAGTACACCTAGAGGGGGGTGAATAGGTGTACTGCTAATCTAATGAACTTAATGCGAAAATTAAAACTAAATTGCAACTACACTTAGTGCAACCAACCAGTGTAGCCGAATTTCCGGTGAAGGGCTCTGGACTAACTCCTCTTGATTCCTCTAAATAAGAGTTGAGGCGCTATATGAAGCTCTTGTGGTTAAGCATAAGTGAGGCACACACAAACAAGCAAAGCATATAATATGAATGAGCAATATGAAATGATGCAAGGCACAATATAAAGAGAGAGAGAGTTTAGAGCCAAAGGATCAAACGCAAAAACGAGATTTGTTTCGAGGTTCGAGCACCGAATTCTACGTCACCGCCTTCACCGAGAAGGGTTTCCAATCCACTAACTTGTCCACCTAGGACTCCCACACAGGGAATCTCCATCGGGGATTTTGGGGCAATATAATAATCAGGAGTACCTAACTCCTCTCTCAACCAATACAACCTCCACCGAGGCAACACAAACACCATCTTACACAAGAGGGGTAGGCCCTTAGCCAAACAACCACAATCCACCTCACTTGAGGGATTCCAACACCAACTCCACATCACACTAAAGAGAGCAAATCACAACCTCAACCTCTCAATAGAGGGAGCTAACCACCACTCCAAATCAACCTCTACCCAAGAGAGATACAACAAATCAAGGAGGGTACAACACTTGGTGGTTTCCACAATCATAAACAAATTTTTTCACAAATAAAGATCATATAGATAGGATAGAATGATATAGCTCAAGTGTGGAAAACAAAGAGTTTGGAAATCAAAAACTCAAAGAAAAACTCTAGGGAAAACTCTAGATAGAATAGACAATGAAGATCAAACCAATTCCCAAAGAATTTTCTTTTCAAAATGATTTTCCAACCCTTTTAAAAACAAGTTAAAGATCAAATCTTTAAGCACTAAAAACTCTTTTGAAACTTGAATTAAAACACTAGAAAGTAGGAAATTTTTCTATTCAAAAATCTTACTTAAAATCCCATACAAATGGGGTTTATATAGACCCCCATAAGAAACTAGTCGCTGGGCTGATTTTTCAGCCCTGGCAGCTGGCGGTCGACCGCCAACGGTTAAAAATTTGACTATTAGAGTCTCAGTCGACCGCTCGATCGATCGTCCCAATCCAGAGAGCAATTTGCTCTCTGGCCGGTCAACCGCTCGATCGACCGTGCCTAGCTCACGGTCGACCGTCCGGTCAACCGCCCCCACCCGAGAGTGGGGCACTTGTAGTCAGTCGACCGCTCGGTCGACCGGCTCAAGTAGATGGTCAACGTGCACAACTTTCTGCACGTCGGTCGACCGGTCCGGTCGACCGACTCTGGGTACGGTTGACCAGCCCGGTCGACCGCCAGAGCCTGGCAGAAGGCTTTTAGGGACAGAAAACTTAAGTTTTTTTAATTCCTAAAAAATCCCATAAAACTTCTAAAATTCCACAAAAATAGTTTTATCATAATCCATTGATATACAAACTTGTATAAAAAATTTCAACACAAATTTCAAACTTTTTGAACCATTTTTGTGTTCTGAAAATTTCGCCGAAAACCAAAATCCGTATTTTCCAAACTTGGATTTTTCAAATGGAAATCCGATTTTTCCAAAACTCATTCAAATACAAAAATATGATATTTAAACAACTTTAAGCATGTTGTATATGGATATAATCCAATATACATGAAACATATATATATCCATGTTTTTGACTTTAAATCAAAAAATATGTTTTGTCAAAATACAAAACCTAAACACATGAATAGGCATATCAAAATAAGTTTGTCTAGGAAATTGAAGCATGCATGTATATAGAACAATTCTAATATACATTAAACCATGTAAACTTGTTTTGAATCTATTTATTCATGAAAACCAATATCAGTTAAACCAAAAACCGAAAACCAATAAACATGAAAACTAGAAACACGTGTGTGTATTATGAACTTGAGCATATCACACTATTCTAATCTTTACAAATGGATCTAAAACATAAAACTAAACTAGATAGCGATGTATTCTTCTAGAACTCCGTCTTCAAGCCGACTCGATCCAAACCGTGATCCACCGAGCTAGACTCCAACGAGTGCTATATATGATCTTGATGAAAGGCTCTTGAATCACCATGTGAAAGGCTTCAAAACTCCTTTGTTGAAGCTAATCACCTACTAATATCTTAGTTAAGGATCTGAAACTAAACATCACAAGATTAGTAGTAAACATAACTACATGAGTTAATCATCATCAAAACTAGAGTGGAAGGCCTCTGGACCAACACGGCATACTGCCAGATGATCCTAAGAAGGTAGCTGCAATCAAGAGAAAAGTTCCTCAATTCTGCTACAACACGATCACGCAAACTTTGCATAGTTGATCGTGTGAAGGAATCCTACTTCACTGCCTTTCACACAAAAAGAGGCACGGGAAGCTCTTAGGTAAGCTCACGATAGTATATGCGGAGCTAACCAACCTGGACCCAAACATGGGGACCGACTATGGAGACTTTGCTACTACTAGCCAGACACTATTGCCTACGCTAAGTGATGTCACGCTTTTCAGATTCATGTTATCATCAAGCACCAGGTCATCTCCATCCAACATCTTCTTCCTGACAGTTTGAGATATGGAGCATGGATGTCATTGGACCCATTACCCCTTCAATATTTAAAAGACATCAGTTTATCCTGGTTATAACTGATTACTTCTCAAAATGGGCATAAATATCCCTCTAAAGGAAGTAAAGACGTCCAACATGATCAAGTTCATTAGGCATCACGTCCTATACCGCTTCGACATGCCACAATGAATCGTCCATGATAACGGGCCCCAATTCATCAGCCAGGCATCTTAGAGATTCTATAATAAATTTAGTATCCAAAGTAACCCAACTACCAACAGCCCTGCAGAAGTCTTTAACAAGACCATTGACAAACTTTTCAAGAAGTTTGTCTCAAAAACTCAATGCAACTGAGATGAGAAATTGGGTGAATATCTCTGGACTTACTGCACAACAGTGAGAACCCCAACAAAGGCCACTCCATTCTCCTTGGTATATGGATGCGAATCCGTACTACTGTGTAAGATTCAAATTCCATCTCTATGTGTAAGATCCCTAGTTAGAAATACTGTATTTTTATTTTTCTAAAGTATTTATTTTAATTTACTGATTATTTTTTTAATCAACTTAATTTATTACTTCTTCTTGTGATTATTATTATTGAATATGCAAATTATTTTTTTTGAGATAGTAAATGGTAATTTGACATTTTATATTTACCATTATGGCTTATTAGCATTTCAATTGCTAACTAGTAATTTTTACCATTGCTATGGTTATTATTATTTATTAAATTATTGTTGTACCTCATAATTTCATTTTGTTACATGTATAGGTCATAATTATTATTAGTAATAACTACTAGCTCTATTATTTCTAAATTGTTATTCTTATGATCAATATTAATTAATATTGCTACTATGCTTCTAAATTATTATTATACTAATCAGTATTATTAGTGGTGATTATTATTATTGTTGTTGTTGTTATTAGTGTTAATTATTTAATATTATTATTTGTTCTTAATTAGTAGTAGCATTATTTCTTATTCCCTTGTATCCTTGATCCTACCAACTACCCATACCCATTTGGATCCAACCCAAAACCCGTTATCCATACCCGTTGTCACAACCCATAATCCATTACCACTTTTCTTATATATATAAACCCTTAGTATCATTAACCCTAATAAAAACTCTAATCCCTAATCTCCTCTCCTTCCTCTTCAACTCACAGCCGCAAGGACCATGGCAACGGCAGCCCCACAACTCCACAAGCAACCCCAGCTCAGATCCTCCTGCGCACAACACACCGAAGCCCGGATCTCCTTCCCCCTCTCGCGCATCTTCTCCGGCACGCGCGACAGTGCCTGGCCGTGCACTAGGCCTCCTGTGCACGCGACCCCCTCCTTGCCGCACCAATCATGCTGGAGCTCCTCCACCATCCACCACAATTCAGGGCCGAACCGCCACCTTCTTCCACTTCTTCTTCTCTGGCAAAATCCCCCACCTGCGCAGGCTACGGCAAGCCAGCCCTCTCCCTTGGCAACGCACAAACAGCAGCCCCCATGTCGCATCACCCGAGCTCGGAACCCCCACAGCCGAGCGCTTCCAGGCGTTGCCCACTTCCATTGGCCGTGAGCTCCATCCCCCTTCTCTGTTCATTTTTTTTTCATATTGGTATTTATTTTCATGTATGGGGGTATGTTGCATGGGAGTAATATAGTTGCATGTGTTTGATGTGCAGAAATATCTTACTCTGAGTCATTTTTTGGCTCTCCATGGATCGTCGTGGATCACCGTCAGCGAGCACGAACGCACCCACACCCTTCACGGTGAGATGCTCTATCCAACGGCACCCTCCGCGGCCCCGGACACCTCCACCAGAGCCTCCGTCGGTGCGCCGCAAATTGGCTCGAGGTTAGTGTATTTTAAGTGTAAAGGGTAGACTTGTAATAATGTAGAAGTTCATATTAATGTGTGTGTTTGGTTTGTGCGTGAGTGGGGATGTTGATGCATGCATGTATATACATGTATTTATGCATGGCATGTATTTATGCATGAACTTGTACTTTAATCATGTATGGGTATAGTTTAGTAATTAATAAGTGGGTCATTAATTAATATGTTTGCAATATGTTTAGTGTATGCATGAATTATTATGCATAAGGGGGTGTGTGTAATTATGGGTACATTTACAAGCATGTTTTTTATTTATATGTATATATAAATATAATATGTATGTAAGTGTGGGTATGTATGTATATAGTATGTATGTATGTGTATGCTTGTATGTGTATGTGTATGTGAGTGTACACGTATGTGTCTGTGTGCATGTGTGGGTGTTAATCGTGTATTTATGTTTATATGTATGTGTTGGTTACGTGCTACAGCGTTTCGGATTTGTTCGGTGAGATCCGAACCCAGTTGCAAGAGATCCGGACTCGATTCAGATTCGTGCTCATTATGGACCCGATACAATGGTGATTCGAAGACTGGCCAATGGGATGATCCGTAGATCAGTACCAATTCGTGCCGTAAAGACCAGATCGCGATTCGGTTCTGAAACCACGTCATTTCATATGAGTGTTCGTTCATGTGTATTTACCGTTGTCAGTATGCATTTACATGTTGCTCTTATCATTTCATGTGACTTTCTTTTATATTTTATCAGTTTGATTACTTGTACCACTTCATGAGACATCCATGATTGTCCACTTTATTCATGTAGTTGATATTTGCTTGTATTAGCGTCATTTCATGTGTTGGTAATTTGTGTTGGCTTAGGCCTACTTTTGATACACCTTAGACTGTTACTTGACTTGATCTTGAGATTGATATAGTTTATGTTTGAAAGATTTGATATTCATGTATTTGGGAATTATTTCTGACTGGAGCTCTTTTTGATATTGTGGACAAGTATATATGACGTCTTCACTGACATGAGACTGTTTAGAGATACCACGGATAATAGATCGATGTGATTTGATGTCAGACATTTCTAGACTTGATGTTTTATCACCAGGATATTAGTATTCTTGTTAGCTCTTACTAGTTGTTTATTATTCTAGATGCGGATTTAGTTGTGAGGAAAGTTGGACCGTGATTTGGATTTATCTTGAGTTAGAGTTGATCTAAGATTTACGTTCTTTATAATAGCCATATCTGTATTAAGATGAGATTGATATATTTCATGTAGAGTACTTTCCAGACTTGTTATTCTTTCATTGGTAATAACTTAGGTGATTATTCATTCGGGTATTGATGACGGACTTGTTATGATGTTACTTTACTAAGAAATTGGATTACTTGAGGTTTGGATCAGAATATGGACTTAGTTGGAGTTCGAGTCGAATTGGGATTTATATTATTTACATTGGATATTGATCAGTATTTAGATGTGACTGATTTTGTTAGATTGTGACCAGATGTGTGGATATCTTATCTTTGACTTCGATATGTGATATCTTAATGGCTTTGGATTATTAGAAGCTAGAGTTCCTAGATGTATCAACTGATTAGAAAATATGAGTATGGATGAGTTATTGGCATTGACTTATAAGTGAACTATTCTAGATTGCAGTTCTTTGAGGATGTTTCGTATTTAGATATGATTTCAGTATGTGTTGACTTGTTGATTTCGAGGATATATCATGTGCTTCATGTTTAGTTATTGATTACTTCAATTAATAGAGATTGAGCTACTGTGATAGTGATATAGTCGATAGCTGTGATCTTGTACTTCAGAGTTATCAGATAGCAGTCATCACTTTATCAGTTATTGGTGAGACTACTTGTTGATGATCATATGATGTGTTCAGAGTTTATAGGAGTTGGTAGATATCTGTATCATTTACTAGTTGTTAGTGACACTATTGTATTTGTGGCTATATCTCCAGTATTCTATTTTAGATGTCAGATATTAGTTGTCAGCTACTCAGTTGTCAGATATCACAGTTGTCAGATATCAGTTGTCAGTTGTCAGATTATCAGCTAGTATTGACATCAGCAGTTGTTGGAGATATCAGTTACTATTATATATTAAATCACATCGATTTCTTATTAATAAAAGACACCATAATTCGTGGAACAGGGGTAATTGCCTGATGATGCATGTCGTGTATTTTGGAAGGACTTATTATGGTACCGAGTTGTGGGTTCCAACCATGGGGAACCAAGGTAGTACTGGCTACCTATTCAGTTGTCAGTTGTCAGGCCTATGCCAGGATTACGGCGCCACACTAGTTGTCTTTTCGTGTGGTGCTGTGGTCTTTAGATATTAAAGCTGTGCGGCTTGTCCTGATTCAACTCCAGGAGTGTTAGACCGTGGTACCGGGCATGCACGGTACTCTTTCAAAACACATGCACTACATTCGCAGGCAGTTACAACAATGATAACTTTGTTTGATATGTGGAAAACGGCTGTGGTATAGGACACAGCTAAGTACTACATTAGTTAGGTTAATAATAACCAACCAGACTAGTGACATATGCTAGGTTACACATTCAGATGTCAGTTGCTTATTTACAGTTGTGATAGTTGACTTTTATCTTCATTCATGTTGTTATGCAGTTATCCTTTAGTTATCTGTTGATCATATTATTTAGTTATCTTATGACTGCAGTTTATCTTGTTATTATTCTGTGCACATTGTTTATATGCACGAGCTTTTCTCTTTACACACACACTCACCAGGTCGCTTTCTGACGACCCTGAATTTGCACATCTAGATATTGGACGCTTTTTTTTATTGTGCAGATGTTCATTGAGACCATACACTTCGCAAAGAGCTGGAGCTTCTCCCTATCCGATTTTGGTATTCTTTTCTTTCTAGCCTTCATATTATTTCCTGATTTTCGTTATATCAGATTCAGTTGTTATTCCAGTCTTTATTTATATGATATCATGCGTGGTTACTTATATGTGATATTGCAGTATTCATGATTTATTTCAGTTGGGATTTATTATAGCTTGTTTCGTGTTACTTAAGGCTTAGCGCGTATACGTGAGGTATTTTCCTTGCGTATATGTGTCGCCGACTCTTGTCGCGTCATCGCTTCAGTGTATTTTGGGAAGCGGGGCGTGACACTATGTATTGCCTTGGCAATAGAGGTGACACACGAGAATAAGCATCGAGTGCTTCTCCAAGAGTTGAAAGCTTTGGATGATAAACAACTCCAAACTTAACAACAAATTGAGCTCTACCAAGCTCGAATCAAAAAAGCCTTCAATAAGAAAGTCAAGGCATGGATTTTCAAGAAGGGCGAATTTATCTTAGCTGTTAAACAACCCATAGTCATGACACATAAGACCAAAGGCAAATTTTAGCCTAAGTAGGAAGAACCCTATATAGTAGAGATGGTCTACTGGAATGGAGCTTACTGTCTTACAAATTCAAATGGAGACACGTTCATGATGCCAATTAATGGGAAATTTTTGAAGAAGTACTTCCCCTGATTAAGTTAATACTATACCTCTGATTGAAGCTTCACCCTGATCAGTCATATGGGTTAGGATTTGAGATTCAAGATGCTTGAGAGAGATCCAAAGAAGAGCTTACTCATTCAATGGATCACATCTCAGTGAATCGACGTCAAGCTGACTAAACATTGATGACATTATGATACATAATGTCAACATCGAAGAAATGACAAATTTGAAAACTCTGATTTTAGCCTTGTCACTCTACCCCAGATCAAGTTAATACTACACTTATGATCAAAGTTTCACCCTGATCAGTCAAATGGATTAGGGTTTGAGACCCAAGATTTTGGGAGAGTGCCAAAGAAGAGCTTTCTCATTCAATGAATTACATCACAGTCGATCGACGCTGAGCCGACCAAACATCGATGACATTATGATATGTTCGCAGTTCAAATTCATGAAAAACTCCATCATTGTTGAACCACTTATAAATTATAGAAAACCTAGACTTGTTAGAATCTTTTTAAAAGAATCCTATGGTGGAAAGAAAAGGGTCAAATCCTCAGAGACTTGTTAAACTTGGTTCTTAAAATCTAAATTTAATTTTAAACTAGTTGGAAAATATTTGGATGAAAGTTGAAATTTTTTCTATGAACTACAATTCCATAAGCATTAAAAAATGAAGTAAAAGAAAAAGAAATACTAACCGATGAGAAGACTAGGTAAATAAAGCGATGAAGAAAATAAGAAAGTGAGGGAAAAGAAAAGTAGAACCCGGAATAGACATAAGACTTGGTTCCTTATCGTCGCCTTGATGTCTCCCTCCTTCGAACAATGTTGAAAAGTAGGTAAGTAGAAGAATAGCAACTGAAAAGAGAAGACGGCATGCACGAGAAAAGCATAAAATAAAGTATGAAATTAAAAGAGAATAATTACATCACATAAATTATAAGTAAAAGTAGAAAAGCTTAAACTAAAATGTTGTATAATCTTTATTAAAGAAGACTGAATTTCATTAAAGAATCATCGTACAAAACTCTTGATTTTCTCCAAAACTCACATTACAGCTCACAAAACTCTCCTCTCAATTGCTTTTCAGCCTTCTGGTCTCTGAGATGAGATGCCCTCTTCCTTATGCCCTACCTCTCTATTTACAATAGAAGTAGTGGATAAACTTATAGTAGAAGTTGAGCCCCTGTCCAGAGATATATCTTCAGAACTTAAATTTGAACTTTAAATATTAAGATAATATCCTTTCTCTTGACTTGGGGAGCAAGCTATTATCAATTTTCGAATTTGAATTCTCCCCTTATCTCCAAATTTGATTTGATTTATTCAGAATTTTATGTGAGAATTCAATTTTGAATTGGTCTGCAGCTAGTTAGAGTGTTCATTTCTGTATATGACTCGTCAAATGATAATTGGAAAAAGTGATCAACATAAAAATTATAGTCATTTAAGTTCTCTTTCTAGAGTATCTTGAATCATTGAATTTGAGTTTCTGTAGAGAAGTTATGATCAAAATATTAAAAGGTATCCAGTCTGAATCCGAGTCTAAATTGATATAGAACTCCGAATTTAATTGGAATTTTCTTTTAAATTCCAAATAGAATTACTTATTAAACTCAGAATTTTTATTAGTTTTTTGGGCTTTTAGGCTTCTTTGGGCATCTTTTTTTTGTTAATGGAGGCTTGCACATTACTAAGTAAAAATACAATTACATAACAATATTTTATAAAAATAAATATGGAAATATGCTAAAAATATGCACATTTGATGAACAATCACACCCCACACCTATCTTTTTGCTCGTCCTCGAGTAAAACAAAAGAAAAACTAAACTAACCTAACTCATTTTCGCAGGAATCACGATTGTACTTAGCATTTGCAACAAGCCGTTAAACCTTTAGGCTACCCCTAGAGGACGAATGTTGTCTCGTGAGGGTTCTCAGTGAATTACACCCACAAGAATCCATAAAAAAAGAAAAAAAAAACTGTTAGTATTTTTGAAAAAGCATTTTGAAAAAAAATAGAAAATATTTGAAGAATTTTTGCAAAAATCAAGTAATCTGTAAGTCTTAAGATACCAAACTATTCATTCTTAAATATACTTTCCATGTAAGAATTTTTTATCAATCTAAGTTTAGGATTAAAACTGTATTTTCATCTAGTCTTTTAGTTTATCCTAAACTATATGCATCTTTGTGATTGTGAATTTTAACTCTGAATTCTTCAACTCTATGTCTTATGCCTTATTTATATATATATATATATATATATATATATATATATATATATATATATATATATATAATATCCTTTTGTTTTCTTAGGCTTTTTAATTTGCCTATGTAACGAACCTTAGGTCGGTGACTCCCTAACCTGACGGTTTTAGGGCACCGGGTGAGAAAACAGTCCTAAGACTTAAAAACTGAAGTAAATAAGGCTACATAACTAAGTGCTTTATTTATGATATAAATCACTTTTCTGCGTGAAAACTTATGCTTCATGATGCACAACTACCCAGCTTAATCAGATAATTTTTTATATATATATATATATTTATATATACCTATTTTTTTATTTTTCTATTTTTTTATAAGGCACAACGGTCTTTGGTTTGAATCCTAAGTGTATATAGTGCATATTTCATCAAGATAAAAATTAAGACTAAATTAATTTTCTAATTTTTCTTCCTAATCCTAGAAATCAAACAAATAATCTTATTTTGATCAAGTATAAGAAATCTTAATTATGATTTTCTTATTCCTTAAAATAAACTTAATTTCTTATAAAAATAAGTCAAAATATTGTTTCTCTTTTCAAAAAGTTCTTAAAAGAAATTCTTTTATATACAAATAAAAAGAAAAACCAAAAAAAACCTATGTTAGAACTCTTCCCCCACAACTAAACTTGACATTGTCCTCAATGTGAAAATGTATGCTCAATATGATGAATCGTGATGTAAATTCAAAGATGTTGAAATAAAAGTGCTAACACTAAAAATGAACAAGGTGAAGGGTAGATAGTACCTTAGGAAGTGCAATAAGCAATATAAGCTAACAAAAAAAATTGGAAGTGAGAATAATAGAAAGATGAAGGCACACTATCAAACACTATCAAATCTGGATAAAGGCAGCTCCACATAGAAAAGAAATAGAAACTCTAGAAAAAAAGAAAATAAAGTACAAAATAAAAATAAACTATCTACAACATCTCTGGGTTGCCTCCCAGCAGCGTTAAGTTTAACGTCTTCAGCCAAACACAACCACTTATCCCTCAACCTCTATGTATGGCTTTTCGATATTGGACCAGAATATTAAACAGATTTCTTGCATGGTCCTTAAAGCGGGACAATGGTGTATTCAAGAATGTAAAAATATGTGTCCAAGATTTTCTAATTTGAATGCAGAATTTCTTGAGTAACGTGGCATAGGTAGACAATTGTTTAATCACATCTAGAAGTGGAATGTTGACTTTGAGTGGTTTGACATTTTCTAATACTTCATCCATAGAAGGGTTGATCTGCATGGGGTACAATCAATGACTTAATAGTTGTCTTAAATAGTGATCTCATGAAAGATTCAGAAGGAGGAACAGATTCCTTCAAGTTTTGCTGCTTAAAAGTAGACTCTAAAAGTGTGTCAATTTTGAAATCGTCTACTTGACTCTGATCCTTTCAGTCTGTTATATTAACCTCAACCCAATTTTCAAAAGATCGATTATTAAGTGGCTCATCAAAAGTGAAGATACTCAAATCAAGTTTCTTTCTCTCAAAGAATACTCTAGACTTAAGATCCCTAACACATATCTTCTCAAAACTATGATAATACTCTTCCTTAAATAATTCTTCAAGAAACATTGGCTCATCAACTACACATGCATCCTCAACATTATGATCAACATGTTTCAGAGAAGTTTTGAGCATTACCAAATCATCCTTAAACAATTCATCCAAAAATATAGAATCATCATCAAAAAATTGTTCAATTAGTGGCTCATGGCAAGACGGGGTCAAGCTCATGGATATCTTCAGCATCTTATTCAAACTTTTTAATTTGTTTTAAATTAAATGATGAGGGCACAGATTCAAAATTTGTGTTAACACGTGGCGTAGAATATTGTGGTATCTCAAATTGGTTCACTTGATCGTACTGATAGAACTCTTGAGTATGATCTAGAATTAGGGTTGAAGCAGGTTGATTGAGATGAGTCATTATCTAATCAAAATGCATATCTATGTTTGAGAATTTTGATATGATTGATCCCATGAAAATTGAGAACAATTCCATCCCTTCGAATTGAAGTTTGATAGATAGAGTTCGTTGGTAGGTCCTTGAAATGTGTCAAATTGGTTTTGACCTAGTCCTAACGAATACCCTATCGAAGAACACTGTTCTGAAGGATGAGATGAAAAAGATGAGATAGTGGGTTGGTCATAGTCATGAAAGTCTAGAGTTGAGAATGGTAGATGAGAATGAGAAAATAGCCTATCATGATAATAGTTGTAAAGATCTTGATTTGGATAGGCCATGAGAGGGAAGAATGATGGAAGGGGATAGGGATGAATGAAAATTGATTTTTTTTTAGACTATTATTGCACACACAAATGACTCAATCAATCAATTTGTTTCTTTATCTTGAGCTTTATTTGAAAGTAATCAATTTTTAACTACTAATTTTAAGAAAATAAATTCTCCATAGTTAGACAGTTCCTAACTGGGTTGGACAAATTGTGGGCTAATCGGTTAAAGCCGTCAAATAAGTGATTCGACTCTCACTCCAGGCTGGGTGCTTACTAATTTAGTCGCCTTTTCTTAGACAAGGAAGTTTCTCGATCCTTCCTCCAGGTCAGGCACTGCCGCAATGGCTAAGTCGCCTTTTTAGATAAGAAAGTCCTCTCTCGCGAGCTTGAAAGTAATCATTGGTATTCCCATAATGGATCTACTTAATGAGCTCAAAATCTTAGTGGACAATTTCTAATTGATTTTAAATTAGTTGAAGCTTAGGAAAAACATATATGCGATTGTGATTTTTTAGCTAAGAAACGGGTGATGAAATCCCGACCTTGTGTGTGTAGGGGGCAGCTCTTAAGATCTTTTTATGCAGAATGCACCAATGCAACACAAGTCCAATCAAAAGCACTTACAAAACCCAACTAACAGGAGATCGTGGGTAGAGTTAGAAAAATACCAACCATTCCGATGACTCTGAAGCAAGCAATTTTTTTATTTAATTTAGCAATACAATTTTTTAAGCAAGCAAGCCACATCCTGTTTGTGCAAATCTTCACTTGTTCATGCAATATCCCTGAAAAAGATAATTTTGAAATTAAACCTTAGGGATAAAAATTAAAAAAATTTAATTTTTAATTTTTAAAATTTATTTTAAATAAAAACTAAAAAGTATTAAATGCCAATTTTCAAAAACAAAACTTTTTACAAGTCTTCGACAACGGCTCCAAAAATTGTTCGCAGTTCGAAATTCATGAAAAACTCCATTGTTGTTGAACTACTTACAAATTATAGAAAAACCTAAACTTGTTAGAATCTTTTTAAAAGAATCATATAGTGGCAAGAAAAGGGTTGAATCCACAAAGACTTGTTAAACTTGGTTCTTAAAAATGTAAATTTAATTTTAATCTAGTTGGGAAATTTTTGGATGAAAGTTGAAATCTTTTTCTATAAACTAAAATTTGATAGGCATTAAAATATGAAGTAAAAGAAAAAGTATAAACCAATGCGAAGGTTAAGCAAATAAGGTGATGAAGAAAATAAGGAGGGAAAAGAAAGATAGAACCTGGAATTGACACAAGACTTGGTTCCTTGTTGTCGCCTTGAAGTCTCTCTCCTTCGAACGATACTGAAAACTAGGGAAGTAGAAGAACTAAGAACTGAAAAAAGAAGATGGCATGCATAAGAAAAGAATAAAATAAAGCTTGAAATTAAAATAGAATAATCGTATCACATAAATTATAAAGAAAATTAGAGAAAATATAGATTGAAACGTTGCATGATCTTTATTGAAGAGTATTGAATTTCATTGAAGAACCGTCATTACAAAAACTCTTGATCTTCTCCAAAATTCGTATTACAACCCATAAAACTCTTCTCTCAATTGCATTTCAGCCTTCTGGTCTCTGAGATGAGATGCCCTTTTCCCCATATTCTACCCCTCTTTTTATAGTAGAAGTAGTGGATAGGCTCCTAGTAGAACTTATTCACTCATCAAGAGATAAATCTTCAGAACTTAAATTTAAACTTTAGATATTAAGATAATATCCTTTCTCTTGACTTAGGAAACAAGCTATTATCAATTTTTGAATTTGAATTCTCTCCTTATCTCTAAACTTGATTTGATTTATTCAAAATTTTATGTGAGAATTCAATTCTGAATTGGTTGCAGCTAGTTTGTGTGTTTATTTCTAAATATGACTCATTAAATGATGAAATTAGAAATAGTGATTAACATAAGAATTGTAACCATTTAAGTCCTCTTTCTGGAGTATTTTTGATCATCAGATTTGAACTTCTGCAGGGAAAGTTATGATCAAAATATTAAAAAGCGTTCAGTCTAAATCCGAGTTTAAATTGATTTAGAACTCCGAACTTAAGTGAAATTTTCTTTTAAAATACAAATAGGATTGATTTTTTGGTCTTTTGGGCTTATTTGGGCTTCTTTCTTTTATTAATGGAGGCCTGCACATTACTAAGTAAAAATACAATTACATAGCTATGTTTTATAAAAAATAAATGTGAAAATATGACTAAAAATATGCACATTTGATGAACAATAATGATGAATGATGTTAACATCGAAAAAATGACAAAGTTAAAAACTTCAATTTTAGCTTTATCACTTTTCTCATGATCAAGTTAACACTACACCTCTGATCGAAGCTTCACCCTGATCAGTCAGATGGATTAGGGTTTAGGATCCAAAATACTTGGGAAAGCATCAAAAGAGAGCTTCCTCATTTAATGGATCACATCATGGTCGATCAGCGATGAGCCGGCCGAACATTGGTTAATTATGATGCATGGTGTAACCATTGAAAAAAAGACAAAGGCAAAAAATGTTAGTTTTTAGCATTATCACTCTTCTCTAGTATATAGACCTGCACCTACCTTCAATGTAGAAGAATAGGTCATATTTTGACGTCGAACATGCCTAAGCAACAGTTTTAGGCATTCTTCTTCCTGATTATTTCTCTTCTTCCTGAAGGATGGCTTATCTAGCCTGACTTTTTCATATGTAATGGTGGCATGTTTCCCTTCTCCTATTCGATTGATCGAAGCTTGATTCAATGAGTTTATTTGATGGATTATCAAGTCAAACTCATTGAAGAAGGTTTGTGACGCATCTTTGCAGAACCTTTTCAGTATTTTCATATTCATATCAAAGTATGTCGATTGAATGAGGATCAGAGAGGATTTAACAAGGAATGTTAAAATCTAGACAAAATCCTCACGTAATGTATATTCACTTCTTTAATCCCCAATAAGATTCTAGGAGCCATATGCGGAGCGAAAACCTAGAAAATACATCATATTACTTACAGTAACTTAGTAATCCAATGCCTCCAATGGCTAAAGATAGAGAAAAGTGTTGACTTTTAAGCTCAATGAAAAATCCTCGACAACTCATCATGTTGAGGAGAATAGATGGCTAGTCTAACTCAAACGATAGTTAGTAAAGGCATACCAAATTTGTTAATAGCTGGGGGTTTGCTAAAAATCCTAAGGGACCTGATCCCACCTATTCCCACCAGAATCCCTTACCAATTCCCTTCCAAAGATGGTAGGACCACAAACTGTATTTATTTTCTCAGTAAAATAATTACAGATTAACCCTGTCATATTAACACTATACCTCTGACAATAAAACTTCCATATATTTTCAGCGGGTATAACTCCTACTTATCAATTCTCTTCAATAGAATGATGGATTCACCAAACATTGCTCAAATTGAAAAACCAATTCTGGTCAAGTTAACAACACACCTCTGACCAAACATTGCTCAAATTGCAAAACTAATTCCAGTCAAGTTAATATTACACCTCTGACCAAATTAGCCTAAGCTGCAAAACACGTACCTACTAAGTTAATATCACACTTATGGCAGTTGTTTTCTCGATTTTCTTCTCAAAAAATGAGACTTTCGCTTTCTAAGTTAACACTACACCTCTAAGAAATTCCCTGTCAAGTTAACATCACACCTCTGACAGTAATTTTCCTCGATTTTCTTAACGAAGACAAGATTGGTTAAAACTACACCTTTCCATATTCAACTTCCCCAGTGAAGTCGTTTAATTAGCTATTTGCTAAATTATTATCACACCTCTGGCAATTAAAATTCTTCTTTATTCAGTCTTGTTTTCTAATAAAATAGAAAATATGCATGATTCAAAAGGAAAAATTATCACTTTTATTCCAATCAAAAAGTAAGAGTGATACAAACACTTTGTCTTTTATTTTAAAAAAATACAAATGTTATAAAAGGAAAAAGTTAATCTCGCTCAGCGAGAGACTTTATCTGCTCTATGAGCTTTTGGATGTCCCTCTGGTGAATCTCTTTGACCTCACTCATGGCCTTATCCCGTAGTTCTTCTTTTTCCTGGCGGCAAGCTTGGCCTGGAGAGTTTCCAACTCCGAAGACTCGACATTCAACTCTTGTTGCACCTTATTCCTGGTGGCCTCGAGTTCCTCTATCCTCTTCTTCTCTGATGCTAGAATCCGCTTGTTATCTTCAAGCAAGGCCTCTATTCTAGCAATGCGACCGAGATCTGTGACACAGATCTCGAGTCAATCAGGATGTGACACGCGCCGAGGATCCCATCTCAAATAACATCCTCGTCCATAAGCTTCAAACACGACCATCGTATTTGAAAACGGAGTAATCAATCAGAGTCATGTCTCAATATCAAATGAGGGTTGTGTTTCTACACCAGATAAGAGTCGCGTCCTAACAACAAATAAGGATCGCATCTTAACATCAAATGAAGGTCGCCCCTTCATTGAAGTTCGCGAGAGGATAAGCACGACAATCGCGTCTTCATCAATGAGAGTTGTGTTCTCTCTCTAAATACAAAGAGTATGTCTATGCTGCTACAATTAATTCAACGGCACACTAGCAAAGGCAGTCGACAACTCTACCGGTTCAACAGTACACCGACAACCAAACAGAGCTGAGATAAGTTCGACACTGTGTATCTAGATACTTACAATGATCATTCCTGGAGGTTTCAATCAGTTTAATATTATACTCACGAAGACCAGAATCTAGACAAGATCATGCTTAAAGAAACTCAAAAGATTGCTAATCCACTCATAGAGTTATTCGCGGTTCGAAAGTTATAATGAATTTCATCATTGTTGAACCACTTACAAATTATAGAAAAGCCTAATCTTGCAAGAATATTTTAGAATAATCGTATAATGATAAGAAGAAGGTTGAATCTACAGAGACTTGTTTAAAATTAGTTCTTTAAAATCTACAACCTAATTTGATTCTAGTTTGGGAAATCTTTGAATGAGAAGTTGGAGTTTTTATTTAAGAGCTAATTTCTAAAAGCATTAAAAATATAAAGTAGGATAAAAAGAATACTAACTGTTGTGAAGACTAATTAATTAAAGCAATAGAAAAAGAAAAGAGAGAAGGAGAAGAAACAATTGGAACCCGGGATTGTCACAAGGCCTGGTCCACCATTGTCTCCTTCCTCCAACACTACTGAAATAGATGAAGTAAAAGATTAGAAACAAAATGAAGAAGATGACATGCAAGAGATTGAGGAAAGCATAAAATAAAATATGAAATTAAAAGAGTAAAATTGCATCATAGGAATCATAAAGAAAGAATAAAAATTCTTAGACTGAAATATTGCAGATCTTTATTAAAGAAGACTGAATTGAAGATTTCTCATTACAACGCTCTTGATCTCTCCAAAACTCGCATTACAACAAATAAAACTCTCCTTTCAATTTGCCTTACAGCCTTCTGGTCTGAGATGAGATGCCTTTTTTCCTATGCTCTACTCAATTATACTAGAAGTAATAGACCCTAGGGGCCGTTTGCGTAAAACTCCGTAATTCGTAAATGACTTACTACCCAGTTACAACTACGGCGTTTACCGTAATTCGTAAAAGACTTACGTAACTCAACTAACACTCACTGCATCCCAGTTACCACTCACTTACAGCCCAGTTACAGTTAATTCATACAAATATTAATATTTTTTAATATTAATTTTTAATATTTATTTGCAGTATTAAAACTTTCACCAAATAGTTAATTGTGTCAACTTTTTCACATACGACTTATACATTACGACAACCAAACACCGTACAGTACAATACACTTTCCCACTTTACAATTTTATATTCCGTAAAATTTACATACATGTAACTCATTTACAATTGTAAAAGATTTTATCAATTACAACTACGAATTACGGCCAGTGACAACCAAACAGACCCTAGTAGAAGTTATGAACTCATCAAGAGATATATCTTTAGAACTTAAATTTGAATTCTGTGAAATACATCTAGAGGGGGGTGAATAGGTGTACTAGCTAATCTAGGGCAAATAATGTGGATTTAAAAACTTAATTGCAAACATATTATGTGTAACTAAGAGTGAGCCTGAATTTCCCGTGAAGGGCTCTGGAACTACTCCTCTAGATTTCTCTAAATCAAGAGTTGAGTTGCTATTAGAAGCTCTTTTGGTTCAACACAAGTATGACACACATAAACAATATCTATCATGTATATGAATATGAACAAGTAATAACAATGCAAGATGTAATAGAGATAGAGTTGAGAGATATTGGATCAAACACAAACACCAAGATATGTTTTGAGGTTTGAACCACTGCTCTACGTCCCCGCCTTCACACAGAAGGATTTTCACTACGTCCACACAGGACCTTCTATAAAGGGACCTCTACCGAGGAATTACAACTCAACCCTTGGAGTACACAACTCCTCTCTCAACCACAATCACCTCTACATAAAAGGGAAGGCACAACGCCAAATCAAAGAAAAGGTTTACAACTTGGTGATCCAATGATCACAGACTCTCTCTCTTGGTGATCTCAAAGGATCACAAACAATTTTTTCATAAAAACAAGATCCTAAATATAGGAATAGAATGATAGCTCAAATGTGAGAAAACAAGGTAGTTTGAAAAAGAAAACACTAGAGAAAAACTCTAGATAAGATATAGAAATTTTGGACAAGAACTAGAATTCAAAACTTATTTTCTTTTGATTTTCAAAAAACTTTAAAACAAATAAAGATAAAGAAATGAAAGCTTTAAAAAGTTGTTTTGAAAACTTACTGAAACCCCTTAAGAAGATAGGAAAATTGCTCTCAAAAATCTTGGTTGAAACTGGCCTCAAAGGACCTATATTAAAAGGTCAAAAAATACAGCCGTTGGGGTCCAGATCAGGTCAAAACTGACTTGTCGGTCAACTGTCGGTCGACCGACCAACGCTCAGATTTTTGACCATTGAAGTTGTCGGTCGACCGACCGGCCGATCGACCGCCCCAAGGCAACTTGCTTGTCGGTCGACCGAGGCCAGAACCGGAGAGTTGGTCTCTCTGGTCGGTCGACCGGGGCTATTTCCAGAGAGCAGACTCTCTGGAACGGTCAACCGTCCGGTCGACCGCGAAAGCCTGTGCACGTCGGTCGACCGTTCGCAACCATTAACCAGAGTTTAAAGGTTGAAATATTTGGTCTTTTAATTACCTATAAAATCCCATAAAATCACATAAAGTCTATAGAAATAAGTTCTTATAAATATTTGAAGTATAAATATATGTGACTAAAATTCAACACATATTTCAAACCATTTGAACTATTTTTGTGATATTGAAATTTAGCTTTAGACAGAAATCGTATTTTTCATAAACCAAACTTTGAAATAAAAAGTCAATTTCTCCATAAGTAGTATAGATATAAAAATATGATATTAAACATATTTGAAGCATAATGTGCATGAATAGAATCCAATACTCATATAAAAGATATATCTATGTTTTTGACATTAAATCCAAAAGTAAGTTTTTTAAAAAAAAATAAATAAAACTTGAAACACATGAAGTAGAATCATCAAAATAAGTTTTTCTAAACATTTGAACCATCAATGTATATGGATGAAATCCAATATACATATAAACCAAGTAAACTTGTTTTGATTCTATCTATTCATGAAAACTAAAGATATGTTCTTGAAAATTCAAAACAGGTTAAATCAAAACCAAAAACTATTTTAACTTGTGTGTGTATACTTGAGCGTATCAAGACTAACTATCTTTACATAAGATCTAACGACAAAACTGAATTAAACAAATTGAAGTCTTCTCGTCGATCTTTATCTCCAAGATGACTCGATCCAAACTTGATCTAAAAGAGTTAGATGTGATCGTTGTGATGTGAGCTCTTGAATCATCACTTGTTTGCTTCAACACTTTGACTGTGAATCTCTTATTGAAGTTAAATCACTACTAATATCTTGATCAATAACTGAAACTATATCAATACAAGATCATTAGTCAACTAACCTTCATAAGTTAGTCATCATCAAAACTAAGGTGCAAGGCCTCTGCGCGAACAATCTCCCCCTTTTTGATGATGACAAAATTTATAAGGTTATATAAGCATAGATTAAGTTTCATCGAAGCTCCCCCTTAACTTATGCATACCAATAAAACAAGTAGATATCCAATGTAAGCTCAAGGTACCAATTAAAAGCAAGATATATATATATATATATATATATATATATATATATATATATATATATATATATATATAAATATTTAATTATAAAACATGCATATATAATCCCAAGTTCTTCTTCCCTTTTTTGTCACTCATCAATAAACGGGTGAAGAAAAATAAACAATACCAATAAACTTATTTTAAAGTAAAATTTTGATACCAATAAAACAATCAATGGAAAGAACCAATTGAAAGATACAATCTTTTTACTAATTAAAAATTAAACATTCTTTTTACTAATAAAAAAACAATCTTTTTATGAGTTAATATCAATAGAAAGACATGATATCAATTGAAAGTAAAAACCAATTGTTTAGGTAAATACTAAAACCCATTCTGCAATAAAGATACCAAATTGAGAATAATATCAATTTAAGCTTATTGATACCAATATTAGAAATTTTAACAGATATCAAAACAAAGTATTTTTTATCATAAAGATTGGAAGTACATACCAATTGAAAATAAAACCAATTGAAAGATAAAATAAAAATTTTTCTTTTCCTTTATTAAATACCAATAAAAACAATGCATAAGCTTGTATAAGATACCAATTGAAAAATAATTGACATTAAGAACTAAATCAAGCTTAGTAAGAAATAATTTGTGCTAGAAATGTATGACATAAAAGTTTAAAGTACATGAAAAATATTTATATGAATGTATCAGAGTAAAATAATTTAGATATGACCATACAAAACAAAAATAAATATGAGTATACAAAATAAATTTTCATTTAAAAATCATGTATATCTCATAACTGAAATACATTTTGATACCAATTGTAAGTGAAACATGAAGTACATTTTGATATGAGAAAAATACCAATTGAAATTAATGCATAAGCTTGTAAAGGTACCAATTATCATTTAAAATTAAGTCAAGCTTAACAGCATTGTAAAATAAGCACAATCTAAATCATATATATATCTCTCTGTGTGTGTGTGTGTTTGTATAATATGTGTGTGTGTGTGTGTGTGTGTGTGTGTATGTATGTATATATATATATATATATATATATATATATATATATGTGTGTGTGTGTGTGTGTGTGTGTGTGTGTGTGCGCGCGCGCATGTATGTATGTATGTATATGTATGTATGTATGTATGTATGTATGAAAATACCATTGAAAATTTGGTGCATACATATATAGGAAAACAAAATATGAGTATACAAAAAAAATTCATTGAAATCATGTAAATCTCATACCTACTACCCTATTCATGCACATGTTTGAAAGATATTCAATAATATATATAAGGCATGGTCACCCAACTAACCTGCCCTTAGATGGTAGGGTTTTCAAAAAATAAAATTTAAAAATATTAACATATTTGAACATCACTACCAAATTGAAGAATACGAAACTAGTTTTATGATAATTTTGAAAACTAGTTCGAAGTCCTTCAAGTAAGGAATAAAACACAAATGTATTCATAAAATATGAAAAGTAAACGAGAATCGACACTCAAAAAGCAAAATAGCATATATATTCTCATGAAACAAAAAATTGAGTAAATAAGATATAGAGTGTACTAAAATCATGTAATCAACAAAATCATGAAAATAAGGCTGAAGCTGAGTTGAAATTTCTTTTATCAAAAACAAGAAATCATCAAAACACAAGAAATTCTATTTTTATCAAAAACAAAACAAACTTCAAGGTGTATATATATGTATTGTCGAAACTAAAAGTATATATACATGTCCCAAATATAAACGAGTCCATAAAGAAATATTGTATAAAAAGCAAGTGACTTTAAAATAGACATGTATATCTATTAGTTATAGACAAAATTGACATGTAGATGAGGTAAAACATGTACAAAAATAGGGAATACAAGTTAAGATACAAGAATCATCAAAACAAGGTTATACAAGTACATCTAATGGGTACAAATGAGCAATAAAGTACAAACACATAATAATCAAATGTAGTTCACTAGTTGTACAAGTATAAACACAAGTTTTAATAAAAATTACATCTAAATAAGTAATTAAAATATGAAGTGTAAAAACATAAACAAACATGATCATTAGGTTAAATGCACGTCTTTTAGAACTAGGATATATACAATAGCTAAACTATAGTGAGAGCACAAAAATATAAGTCCATATGAATATGGGTGTATCTCAAAGACTATATATGTATATCACATGTCTAATAACATTGCATTTAACATAATAAACATTGAAAACCAAGACATGCTAAAAACATTCTATGAAAGCATGTAAACACAAATAGGAGTTAGAGATAGTTACTAAACTAATGAACCAATCTCTAGGTCTTCAAACCATGATGGTTCTTCCTACCTAAACATCCCTTGGCATTCAAAAATATAATCTTTAGGCTCGGATCGTATCCACCATCAAGGCACCAATACAATACCCTCACGTCAAGTGAGGGCCCACACCTACATCAAATACAAGGGGGTGAATTTTGGTACCCATACTTTTTTGGATCCATGGGGGTGCACCTTTCCTAATCCAAATAAACTTATTTACAAAATTTGAATTATATATTCTATCATAACAAAATCTTGCAAGGTGGCCCACATGTCCACAATGTGTACAAGTGTACACATGAGCATATATGGTGCCATATGTGTGAGCATAAGAAGCATGTGTATACCGTGAAGGGTGTGCATACATATGAGAAACATGTTTCTTGCAAAATATGGATTCAATCTCTTATAATTCATAGCACATTGGCTCAAAGTGGAGCCTAAACAATCTACACTTTTCTTCAACATGCAAATATCATTTTTAATTATTGAGAAAGAAGTGGAGCATGCATTCTTATCAATAGAAGGTATAACAATGGAAACATGACAGAATGGGAAGCCAAATCACTTTTTAAAGAAAAAATTTTCATTTGAAATAAAATCTAATCCTTTGAAATTAAAGCAATTTTGTTTTTCAAAGAATCACTCTCTTTTAAGTAAAAATTAAGTTTTGAAGACAAAACCTCATTTTTCTTCAAAACATGATCAAATTCATTTTTATTTTTCAAAATTTTATTTTCATTTAAATCAAGATCAAGTTAAACTTTCAATGAATCCCTCTCATTTGAAATCTCAACTCTTTGTTGCAAAACCAAATCAAGTTTAGAAAAAAAATTATTTTCTTCTTTTAATTTAAAACTTTTTCTTTTTCAAAAGTTTATATTTATTTAACAAGTTTTACAAAATAAGGAAAGCTCTTCATTTAAGGCATAGGCATCCATACTATCATGATCATCATTAGAAGAGCTAACACTATCATTTAGATGAGTATCCGAATGTACCTCAAGGGAGTCAATTCCTTGGACCATAAAGTAAGCTTCGTCGGACTCATCCACCAAAGGTTCCTTCTTCACATAATTTATCGTTTGTACCTCAGGAGAGGTCAATGTGTTCCACACTGCAAAAATGAAATCACAATGAGAAACAATAGAAAGATTATCTTTGCTTAGTGTGTGTGCCTAAGTGACTCTGAGACTTGTGTATTAGCCTCAATGTACTTGTCGTTACCAAGATAGGATTTCTTGGTATTGACAAGATAAACATGCAATCCTAAAGCTTTAAGATATGCACTCATCTTAAACTTTCACATATCGATGTTGGAAACATCATACATGGGAGGGGTAAGAAAATCTATAAGTGTATAAACTATATGTGTGCAAATGAAAATCTAGATTAGCTATCTAAGGATCTCACTCTTCGGTGGTTAAACCGAATATTAGGAGCGTAGGCTCTGATACCAATTGAAATACACTTAGAGGGGGGTGAATAGATGTATTAGTTAATCTAGGGCAAATAAGTATGGGCACACATAAACAATATCTAGTATATATATGAATATGAACAAGTAATAACAATACAAGATATAATAGAGATAGAGTTGAGATATAGTGGATCAAATGCAAACACCAAGATATGTTTCGAGGTTCGAGCCACTACTCTACGTCCCCGCCTTCACACAGAAGGATTTTCACTACGTGCAGACAGGACCTTCCACAAAGGAACCTCCACCGAAAAATTATAACTCAACCCTGGGGGTACACGACTCCTCTCTCAACCACAATCACCTCTATATAAGAGGGAAGACACAACACCAAAGCAAAGAAAAGGTTTACAACTTGGTGATCCAATGATCACAATCTCTCTCTTAGTGATCTCAAAGGATCACAAACAATTTTCTTACAAAAATAAGACCTAAAGATAGGAATAGAATGATAGCTCAAGTGTGAGAAAAATAAGGTGTTTTGGAAAAGAAAGCACGAAGAAAACACTTGAAAAAACTCTAGATAAGATATAAAAATTTTGGACAAGAACTAGAATCCCAAAACTTGTTTTCTTTTGATTTTTCAAAAACTTTAAAACAAATAAAGATAGAGAAATTATAGCTCTAAAAACTTGTTTTGAAAACTTGCTGAAAGCCCTTAAGAAGATGGGAAAAATTGCTCTCAAAAATCTTGGTTGAAACTGACCTCAGAGGACCCATATTTATAGGGTCAAAAATATAACTGTTGGGGTTTAGATCAGGTCAAAACTGACATGTCGGTCGAGCGCCCGATCAACCAGCCAACGGTCAGATTTTTGATCATTGAGGCTGTCGGTCGACCGGCCGGTCGACATCCCCAAGACAAATTGATTGTCGGTTGACCGCCCAATTGACCAAGGCCAGAACCAGAGAGTTAGTCTCTCTAGTCGGTCGACCGATCAGTCGACCAGGGATATTTCCAGAGAGCAGACCCTCTGGAACGGTGCTAAAGCCTGTGTACCTCTATGCACGTCGGTCGACCGGCGGTCGACCGTTAGCAGCCCTCAGCCAAGGTTTAAAGATTGAAATATTTGGTCTTTTAATTACCTATAAAATCTCATAAAATCTATAAAAATAAGTTCTTATAAATATTTGAAGAACAAATATGCGTGACTAAAATTCAATACATATTTCAAACTATTTGAACTAGCTTTAAACCAGAAACTGTATTTTTCATAAACCAAACCTTTAAATAAAAAGCTGATTTCTCCAAAAGTAGTATAGATATAAAAACATGATATTAAACACATTTGAAGCAGATGTGCATGGATAGAATCCAATACACATATATAGAATATATTTATTTTTTTGACATAAAATCCAAAACTAAGTTTTGTTTTAAAAAAAAAACATGAAACACATGAACTAGAATCATCAAAATAAGTTTTTCTAAACATTTGAACCATCATGTATATGGATGAAATCTAATATAAATATAAATCAAGTAAACTTATTTTGATTCATCTATTCATGAAACTAAAGATATGTTCTTTAAAATCCAAAACCGGTTAAACCGAAATCAAAATCTATTTAAACTTTTGTGTGTGTACACTTGAGCATATCAAGACTAACTATCTTTACACAAGTTCTAAAAATAAAAATGAACTAAACAAACCGAAGTCTTCTCGTCGATCTTTATCTCCAAGATGACTCGATCCAACTTGATCCAAAGGAGCTAGATGCGATTGTTGCGATGTGAGCTCTTGAATCATCACTTGTTTGCTTCAATATTTTGACTGTGAATCTCTTGTTGAAGTCAAATCATTACTAATATCTTGATCAATAACTAAAATTATATAAACATAAGATCATTAGTAAACTAACCTTCATAAGTTAGTCATCATCAAAACTAAGGTGAAAGGCTTCTTGGCCAATACTCTGGATATTAAAGTGATATCCTTTCTCTTGACTTGGAGAGCAAGCTATTTCTGAATTTGAATCCTTCCCTTGTCTCAAAATATGATTGCTTCGTCTCGTCCATTGATCTTCTCTCTATCGTTTTATCCTTTTGAATTTTTAATTTGTCTTCTAGAATTAACGAGATATCCATTTATCTTCAGCGAAATTGACTGGGTCTTCAAAAACCCATTTTTTCCTTTGATTTTGGACTGCTATTATCTCATCTAATATATCCGATCTTCAGATAAGATGGCTTCTAGAAGCTCTGAATTTGAATAGATCCCCTTGATTTACTTGATCTTTTGAATTATTTGGATTTAATTGGATAAATCCATCATCTCTCCATTTTCTTCATTAATTACACTGCATACCACTAAACTTGAAAATATATTAGAAAGCGGAGTTTTATTTAAAAATAAATAAAAAATGTGACATCTGTGATATAAAATATGCAATGCACGTACACAATCACACCCTCATACTTATCTTTTGCATGTCCCTGAGTAAAACAAATAAAGAGAAAATAGAGCTCTAGATTCACGGTTACACTTAGCATGTGCAACAAGTCGTTAAACCTTTAGGTTACCCCTAGAGGACAAGTTTTGTCTCGTGAAGTTTTCAGTGGATTACACCTACAAAATTCATAAAAAAAATAAATTGTTAGTATTTTTGAAAATATATTTTGAAAAGAAGAGAAAATATTTGAAGTATTTTTGTAAGAACTAAGTAATATATAAGTTATAGGAACACCAAACTATTCATCCTTAGACTTAGTCTTTATTCAACTATTTGTTATCAATCAAGATTTAGGAGTCAAACAATATCTCTCATCTAGTCTATTATTTTACTCTAAGTTATATGCATTTTTGTGACCGTGAATTTTAACTCGGGATTCTTTAACTCTAACTCATATGTCTTATTTTTATATATTTTTATTGGTGATATCCCTTAGTTTTATTAGGCTTTCTAATTTACTCATGTAACAAGCCATAGGTCGGTGACTCCCAAACCAGACAGTTTAAGGCACCGGGTGAGAAAACACCCCTAGGACTTAAGGACTCGAGCAAACAAGGCCACAAAACTAGGGGTTTTTATTTATTATAATAGACCTTTTTTAGGTGTGAATACTTATGCGTTATGAGGCATGAATACTCAGCTCAATCAGAAGATTTTTTATATATATTTATATATATATTATTTTTTTTAAAGTATAAGAATCTTTATTTTTGAACCTTAAGTTTGTAAGTGTATAAAGAATGCATATTTCTTTAAAGTAAAAATCAAGACTAAATAACTTTTTCAATTTTTCTTTCTAACCCTAGAAATCAAACAGTTCTTATTTTGACTAAGTATAAGAAATCCTAATTATGATTCTCTTATTCCTAATTATGATTCTCTTATTCTTTAAAATTAATTTAATTTCTTATAAAATAAGTCAAAATATAGTTTCTCTTTTCAAAAAGTTTTTTTAAAAAAAGATGGTGTTAGTGTTTTTTTTATATATATAAAGAAAAACCTATATTAAAGCCTATGTTAAAGAACCCTTCGAAAACCTATGTTAGAACCCTCTCCCACACTTATCTCATGCATTGTCCTCAATGTATGAATGCATAACATGATATAAACATAAGGATGTGACAGGTAGATAGTATATGATGAGGACTGCAATAAGCATATAAGCAAATAAAAGAAATAGAAAGTGAGAATAAATAAAAAGATGAAGGCACACCATCAAATTTGGATAAAGGCATCTCCCCATAGGAAAGAAATAGAAATTCTAGAATAGAAAATAAAGAGAAAAATAAAAATAAATTATTTACAACATCTCTTGGGTTGCCTCCCCGCAGCATAAAGTTTAATATTTTCAGCCAGACACAACAACATGTCACTCAGCCTCTAGGTATGGCCGTCCGATGTTGGATCAGAATATTAACTAGATTCCTTGCATGGTCCTTGAAGCGAAAAAGGGGTGCATTCAAAAATTTAGAAATATGTGTCCAAATTTTCTAATTTGAATGCAAAATTTATTGAGTAACGTGACATAGGCAGACAATTGTAATCACACCTAGAAGTGGAATGTCAATTTTGACTGGTTTGACATTTTCTAGTACTTCATCCATCCTAGTCCTATTCTCATCAAAATAGAAGGGGTGAAGCACGGAGTACATTCCATGACTCAATGGTTGTCTTAATTAGTGATCTCATGAAAGATTCAGAAGGAGAAACAGATTCCTTCTGGTTTTACTGCCTAAAAGTAGACTCTAAAAGTGTGTCAATTTTGAAACCGTCTACTTGATCTTGATCATTTTCTTCTGTTATATTAAGAATTACCCTGTTTTCAAAGGATTGATTATTAATTGGCTCATCAAAAGTTAAGATACTCAAATCAAGTTTTCTTCTCTCAAAGGGAACTTTAGACTTAAGCTCCTCAACACATGTCTTCTCAGAACTATGATTACACTCATCCTTAAATAATTCTTCAAGAAACATTGGCTCATCATCCACACATACATCCTTAACATTATGATCAACATGCTTCAAAATGGTTGTGTGTTGAAAGTACACCTAGAGGGGGGGTGAATAGGTGTAGGGATAATCTAAGACAAATAATGCGAAATTAAAAACTAATTGCAACACACTTAGTGTAACCAAAGAGTGTAGCCGAATTTCCGGTGAAGGGCTCTGGACTAACTCCTCTTGATTCCTCTGAATAAGAGTTGAGGTGTTATATGAAGCTCTCTTGGTTAAACAACAGTATGGTACACACAAACAAACACAAACATATATATGATATGACAATATGAATCAATGCACAATGAAAAAGAGAGAGTTGAAGAAAGTGGATCAAATGCAAACACCGAGATATGTTTCGAGATTTGAGCACACAGCTCTACATCCCCGCCTTCACACAGAAGGATTTTCACTAACTCGTCTACACAGGACTTCCCACACAGGGAACCTCCACTGAGGATTTGGGTAAATACAACTTTAGGAGTACAAAACTCCTCTCTCAATTAAATATAACCTCTCACTAGAGGTAAGGCACAAACTAACTCAATCACCTCTACACTTAAAGGGATGGCACTTAGCCAAACAAAGATCAACCTCACAAATGAGGGATAGGCTCAAAGTCACACAAATAACAATCACCTCACACTTGAGGGATTCCAACACAATCTCCACCTCTCACTAGAGGGATACAAATACCACTTCCACAATCACCTCACACTTGAGGGATATCAGCACTATCACCTCTCATTAGAGGGATATCACAAAGATGGAAGGTTACAACTTGGTGGTCTCTTTTAACCACAAACTAATTTTTCCACAAAAAAGATCCTAATAGATAGGATAGATAGATAAGCTCAAGTGTGAGAAAACAAAGAGTTTGGAAATAAAAAACTCAAAGAAAATACTTGAGAAAACTTCTAGGATATAATAGAAATGAAGATCAAAAACTAATCCCAAAGACTTTTTCTTTTCTTGATTTTTCCAACCCTTTAAAAAAAATAAAGATAACCTTTTGGCTTAAAAACTCTTTTGAAAACTTGTGTATAAACACTAGAAAGAATGGGAATTTTAGCTCTTGGAAGACTTGTTAAAAACAAACTCAAATGGGGAGTATTTATAGCCCCTACACAAATCTGCCTGTTGGCAGCAGGAAAGGGCTAAAATGCCCTTCCGGTCGACCGGCTAACGGTCATATTTTTGACCATTGAGCCCTCCGGTCGACCGGCTCAGTCGACTGAGACTGGATACAGAGAGCAGAGCTCCTTGCCGGTCGACCGACCTAGTCGACCGGGGCTATTTCCAGAGAGCAGAGCTCTCTGCCGGTCGATCGACCTAGTCGACCGGGGCCATTTCCAGAGAGCAGAGCTCTGGACGGTCGACCATCCCGGTCGATCGGCCCACCAGCTCAAGCTGGCATGCACGCTTGTGCACGTCGGTTGACCGCACCGATCGACTGACAACTGTTATGGTCGACCGGACCGATCGACGGCAGATAGGCTGTCTAGCCATTTTTAGGGATTAAAAACTTAGGTTTTTATCTTCTATTAAATCCCATAAAAACACATAAGTTCCACAAAAATCAGTTCTGATTATATCTTTGAAATATAAATATGTGTGACAAAAATTCAACATATATTTCAAACAATTTGAACCATTTTTGTGAGATGAAAATTTTGCCTTAAACCAAAAACCGTAGTTTCCAAAACTTGAATTTTGAAATGGAAATCTGATTTTTCTAAAACACATGTAAATATAAAAACATGATATTTAAACAACTTTAAAGCATGTTGTATATGGATAGAATCCAATATACATGAAAGGTATTATATCTATGTTTTTGACATTAAATCTAAAAATAAGTTTTGTTAAAATACAAAACTCCAAACACATAAATAAGCTTTATTAAAATAAGTTTTTCTAAATAGATGAAGCATAGATGTATATAGATCAAATCTAATATACATTAAACCATGTAAACTTGTTTTGATTCTATCTATTCATGAAAATCATGATCGGTTAAACCGAAAAACTAAAACATGAAACTTGTGTGTGTATTGTGTACTTGAGCATATCACACTATCTAATCTTTATAATGATCTAAATAATCTTAAACTAAACAAACCGTAGCCTTCTTGTCTCCAAGCCGACTCGATCCAAACGTGATCCCCCGAGCTTGATTCCATCCGAGTACTATATGTGAACTTGACGCTTGAGCTCTTGAATCACCATGTGAAAGCTCCAAAATACCTTTGTTGAAGCTAATCACCTACTAATATCTTGATCAAATATCTGAAACTAAATATTATAAGATTATTAGTAAACTGTAACTACATGAGTTAATCATCATCAAAACTAGAGTGAAGGGCCTCTGGGCCAACAATCTCCCCCTTTTTGATGATGACAAAACTCATGGAGTTATATATGCATGGATTAAAGTTAAGCTTTATAGAAGCTCCCCTTTAACTCATACATAGCAATAAACATAAAAATATAGAATGAATGCTCAACATAAAAATGTATAAACATGATATTTCATACCAATGAACTAAATATGCTCTTGATACCAAAAAAAATAAACATGTTCTCTAAATACCAACAAAAGCTCTTTGATACCAATAAAATAACAAAATATATTCTTGATACCAATACTAACAAAAGATGCTTTTGATATCAATGGTAAAAGATAACAAACATGCATATAAACAAACATGCATATCAAACTCCAAAATATCTCTCCCCCTTTTTGTCAATTCATCAACAAAGGGGTATAAACAATAAAGGCATAAAAAAATATTTTTCTTTCTTTTTCATAAATCAAACAATAAAGGTATATATGTTGTATACATTCACGAAGAAGAGAGACATGAAGTTAACTCCCCCTACATACTTGCATTTATATGAAAAGAGAGGACTAAACCCTGACCACATAAAGCATAATATGTAATGTATAAAAGGAGATGTGAAGCTCCTATTACACACGTGTACTATATACTAAAGAAAGGTCAATAACTTCAATATGACATACACTCAACATGAATATATATATAGAGAAGATGTTAAGCTTCCCTTGTATATAAGCAATACAAATCAAAAATATTATGATACCCAATTGAAAAATATATCAATTTAGCATGAAGGTATACATAGAAATATCATGATATCAATTTATGATACCAATTGAAAATAAACAAAACATTTTGAAGAAACCAACAATATTTGATACCAATTGAAAGATATACATATATAGTAAATCTTGATACCAATTGGCAAAATCAATTGAAAATATTTTACACTTTTGGATACAAAATGAAAACATAAACCAATCTTTTGGTTAAACATATAAATCATTTTACAACATAAAAAGTGGGAGTAAGATACCAAGTATAAACAAAACTGATTGAAATATAAAACATGAATTTTCTCCCCCTTTATGAAACACTAATGAAAACGATGCATAAGCTTGTATAAGATACCAATTGAAAAATGATTGTCATTAAGGAATCAAGCTTAGTATGGTAAAATTTGTGCTCAAAGATATAGAGATATAGTAAGCACAATCAAAATACATATATATGTATGGAAAATTAAATACCAATCGAAATTGATACTATTTGAAGTTGAAGCATACATATATAAAAGCAAATATGAGTATACAAAATAAATATCACTTGAGATACCAATTGAAAACACAATGAGAATCAAGTGTACTCGTACTCCCTACCACCCATTTCATGCACTGTTTAAATTGGTTTTCAATATGAGCATACAAGGCATGGTTGCCCATCCAACTTCCCATGAAGGGTAGGGGTTTTTCAAAAATAAGTTTAAAAATATAATATATTTGAAAAACTCTACCAAAAAGAAGAATACTGCAACTAGTTTTATGATAATCTTGAAAACTAGTACGAAATCCTTCAAGCAAGGAATAAAACAATAATATATTCCATGAAACTTGAAAATCTCACAACCAATGACACTCAAAATCTATATAGCACATATAATACTCATGAAAACAAAATCATGAGAAAACATTAAGTAACGTGAGTGTACAAGTTTTTGGAAAAACATAGTCATGAAAATAGGTAATTAAGCTCAATGTGAAATTTCTTAAACATGAAAAATATGAAAATCTAATTTTCATCAAAATAATTTAATCTTCAAGGCATATGTATGTTTTGTACAAAGTAGAGTATACATACATATCCAAATATAAACGAGTCCACAAAAGTATATGCATGAAGGCAAGTGACTCAAGGATGTATAACTATTAGTTTAGACAAAATAGACATATACATGAAGTTTAAATACAAACATGAAAAACATGTCAAAAATATGGAATACAAGTCAAAATGTATGAATCATCAAAACTAAGTTATACTAGTACATCTAATGAGTACAAATGACCATTCAAGCACAAACATATAATAATCTATTTGTGGCTCACTAGTTGTACAAGTATATACTCAAGTTTTAATGAAAACTAACATCTAAATATGTAATCAAAATATGAAGCATAAACCGAAAAACATAAATCAACATGATCATTAGGTGAATGCACATGTTATTAGAGCTATGATATACATAATAGCTAAACAAATGTGAGAATAAAAATAATAATCCATATAAAACATGAGTGTATCTCAAATACTAATCATGTATATTACTAATCTAATTATCATGGCATATGGCATAATGATAATAAAAACATGATATGCTAAAAATTAATCATATGAAAGCATAAACATAAATGAGAGTTTAGAGATCGTTACTAAAAGCCATTAGGCAAATCTCTAGGCTCCAAACCAAGGTGGTCCTCCCACCAAACTCTCCTTGAAAGTGATGCATCCAAATTGTCATCTTTAAGCTCGGAATGCATCCACCTCAAGGCACCATCACTCTCACGTCAAGTGAGAACCCACACCTACATCAAATACCATAGGGGTTTACCCAAACTCTTTTGGGTCCATGGGGGTTAGCTCCTTTCCTAACCAAAATAAATCTATTTGCTAAATTTATATCATGTACTCTATCATAACAAAATTTAGCAAGGTGGCCCTTACGTCATGAGCATACATAGTGTGATGAGTGTGAACGTGAGGAGCATGTGTATACCGTGATTTGTGTGCATGCATATTTGGAACTTGTTTCTTTTGAAATATGGATTCCAATCGTATGTGTTTCAAAGCACATTGGCTCAAAGTGGAGCCTAAACATTCAATACTCTTCCTTAACTTACAAAAATCATTTTCAATCATGGAAGAAGAGGTAGAGCATGCAATAGGTGAGCTAGTAGATGAAGTTACACTAGTATGGCAAACGTGTGAATCTAAATCATTTTTCAAAGATTTATTTTCATTAGAAACAAAATCCAAATCCTTAGAAATCAAAGAAAATTTTATTTTTCAAAGTTTCATTCTCTTTTATGACAAAATCAAGTTTTGAAGATATAACTTTATTTTTCTTCAAAATATCATTGTAATCATTTTTGTTTATCAAAATCTTGTTTTCATTAAGGGCAAGTTCAAGTTAAGATTTAAGTGAGTCACGTTCACTTGAAATCTTTTCCTTCTCTTGCAAAATCAAATCAAGTTTTGAACATAAATCCTTATTTTCTTTGTTAAGTCCAAAACTTTTCTTTTTCAAAAGATATATTTCTCAAGCAATTTTTCACACACAATTGATAGTTCTTCATTTAAAGTATTGGCATCAATATAATCATTACTAGAAGAACTAGCATCATCATCATCTAATTGAGCTTCCGAGTTTACCTTAAGGGAGTCGTTCCCTTGGACCATGTAGCAATGTTGCTCGGATTCTCCACTAGATTCATCCTCCATAATATTCGTCGGTTGAAGCTTGGAGGAGGTCAAAGTGTTCCACACTGCAAAAGTGGAATCACAATGAGAAACTAACATAAGATATTCTTTATTAAGCGTGCTTCTAAGTGCCGTTAGGGCTTGTGCATTGGCCTCTATATGCTTGCTATTACCAAGATAGAATTTCTTGATAGCGGCAAGAAAAACATGTAAACCTATGGTCTTGAGATACATACTCATCTTAATCTTCCATACGTCGATGTTAGAAACATCAAACATAGGAGAGGTCATGAAATCCTCGAGTGTAAACAATATGTGTGCAAATGCAACTATAGATTAGCTAACTCAGATCACACTCCTAGGTGGTTAAGCCTAATATTAGGAGCGTAGGCACTGATACCAATTGAAAGTTCACCTAGAGGGGGGTGAATAGGTGTAGGGCTAATCTAAGACAAATAATGCGGAATTAAAAACTAATTGCAACATACTTAGTATAATCAAAGAGTGTAGCCGAATTCCCAGTGAAGGGCTCTGGACTAACTCCTCTTGATTCCTCTGAATAAGAGTTGAGGTGCTATATGAAGCTCTCTTGGTTAAACACAAGTATGGCACACACAAACAAACACAAGCATATATATGATATGACAATATGAATCAATGCACAATGTAAAAGAGAGAGAGTTAGAGAAAGTGGATCAAATGTGAACACCGAGATATGTTTCGAGGTTTGAGCACACAGCTCTACGTTCCCGCCTTCACACAGAAGGATTTTCACTAACTCGTCCACACAGGACTTCCCACACAGGGAACCTCCACTAAGGATTTGGGTAAATACAACTTTGGGAGTACAAAACTCCTCTCTAAATTAAATATAACCTCTCACTAGAGGTAAGGCACAAACTAACTCAATCACCTCTACACTTAAAGGGATGGCACTTAGCCAAACAAAGATCAACCTCACAAATGAGGGATAGGCTCAAAGTCACACAAATAACAATCACCTCACACTTGAGGGATTCCAACACAATCTCCACCTCTCACTAGAGGGATACAAATACCACTTCCACAATCACCTCACTCTTGAGGGATATCAGCACTATCACCTCTTACTAGAGGGATATCACAAAGATGGAAGGTTACAACTTGGTGGTCACTTTTAACCACAAACTAATTTTCCACAAAATAGATCCTAATAGATAGGATAGATAGATAAGCTCAAGTGTGAGAAAACAAAGAGTTTGGAAATCAAAAACTCAGAGAAAATACTTGAGAAAACTTCTAGGATATAATAGAAATGAAGATCAAAAACTAATCCCAAAGACTTTTTCTTTTCTTGATTTTTCCAACCCTTTAAAACAAATAAAGATAACCTTTTGGCTTAAAAACTCTTTTGAAAACTTGTGTATAAACACTAGAAAGAATGGGAATTTTAGCTCTTGGAAGACTTGTTAAAAAAAAACTCAAATGGGGAGTATTTATAGCCCCTACACAAATCTGCCCGTTGGCAGCAGAAAGGGCTGAAATGCCCTTCCGGTCGACCGACCAACGGTCATATTTTTGACCGTTGAGCCATTCAGTCGACCGGCTCGCTCGACCAAGACTGGATACAGAGAGCAGAGCTCTCTGCCGGTCGACCAACCCGGTCGACCGGGGCCATTTCCAGAGAGCATAGCTCTCTGGACGGTCGACCGTCCCGGTCAACCGGCCCACCAGCTCAAGCTGGCGTGCACGCTTGTGCACGTCGATCGACCGCACCGGTCGACCAACAATTGCTATGGTCGACCGGACCGTCGACCGGCAGACAGCCAGTCTAGCTATTTTAGGGATTAAAAACTTAGGTTTTTATCTTCTATTAAATCCCATAAAAACACATAAATTTCAAAAAATTAGTTCTTATTATATCTTTGAAATATAAATATGTGTGACAAAAATTCAACACATATTTCAAACAATTTGAACCATTTTTGTAAGATGGAAAATTTGCCTTAAACCAAAAACCGTATTTTCCAAAACTTGGATTTTGAAATGGAAATCCGATTTTTCCAAACACATGTAAATACAAAAACATGATATTTAAACAACTTCAAAGCATGTTGTATATGGATAGAATCCAATATACAGGAAAGGTATTATATCTATGTTTTTGACATTAAATTCAAAATAAGTTTTGTTAAAATACAAAACTCCAAACACATGAATAAGCTTTATCAAAATAAGTTTTTCTAAATAGATGAAGTATAGATGTATATAGATCAAATCTAATATACATTAAATCATGTAAACTTATTTTAATTTTATTTATTCATGAAAATCATGATCGGTTAAACCGAAAAACCAAAACATGAAACTTGTGTGTGTATTGTGTACTTGAGCATATCACACTATCTAATCTTTACAATGATCTAAACAATCTTAAACTAAACAAACCGTAGCCTTCTTGTCTCCAAGCCGACTCGATCCAAACGTGATCCCCCGAGCTTGACTCCATCCGAGTACTAGATGTGAACTTGACGCTCGAGCTCTTGAATCACCATGTGAAAGCTCCAAAATACTTTTATTGAAGCTAATCAACTACTAATATCTTGATCAAATATTTGAAACTAAATATCACAAGAATATTAGTAAACTATAACTACATGAGTTAATCATCATCAAAACTAGAGTGAAGGGCCTCTGTGCCGACATGTGCATAATCAAATCATCTTTAAACAATTCCTCCAAAAATATAGAATCATCATTAAAACATTGTTGAATTGGTGGTTCATGGCAAGACATGTTGTCAAGCTCAAGGATATTTTCAGCATCTTGTTCAAACTTTTTAATTTGGTTTAAGTGAAATGATGAGGGCACAAATTCAACAGTATTAATTAGATTCAACTCTGTAAGAGAAAGGCCTTCAACCTCCTTTAGATATGTTGAACCCAGTGGAAATTCATGTTCTGAATATTCACTCCAACAACCCATCAGAGTATTCCATAAATCACCCCTTCCAGAAGTTAATCAAGAAACTACTCTCCTACATCATCCCAAATGAGACCAGATTTTACTGGAGAAATCAATATGATTAAAAAACCATTCATTAGTGACAGTTTTAGACTTATGCAAGAATTCCGAGAAGAATCCAAACATTTTAATTGGTTCTCAAAGCTCCATAGGACTTACCAAGAACAATTAATAAAAAATTGGGTCACTGATATAAACAAACATGAAATCAATTTTAACTTTGAAATATGGTTACAATATTACTTAGTAAAACAAGGCATAGAAGATCCTTACAATCAATCCCAAATTGATGTTCAGACCAGCCTATACAAAAAATGGCAACTGACAGATGGAAACATTGTGACTTCAATCCATCCTCCATTACAATCTATCAAGATTCCTAGAGACATAGAAAAGACTGAAATCTCAGATATAATAGAAGAAGACGACGGAACAGTATTAATTAGATTCAACTCTGTAAGAGAAAGGCCTTCAACCTCCTTTAGATATGTTGAACCCAGTAGAAATTCATGTTCTGAATATTCACTCCAACAACCCATCAGAGTATTCCATAAATCACCCCTTCCAGAAGTTAATCAAGAAAACTACTCTCCTACATCATCCCAAATGAGACCAGATTTTACTGGAGAAATCAATATGATTAAAAAACCATTCATTAGTGACAGTTTTAGACTTATGCAAGAATTCCGAGAAGAATCCAAACATTTTAATTGGTTCTCAAAGCTCCATAGGACTTACCAAGAACAATTAATAAAAAATTGGGTCACTGATATAAACAAACATGAAATCAATTTTAACTTTGAAATATGGTTACAATATTACTTTGTAAAACAAGGCATAGAAGATCCTTACAATCAATCCCAAATTGATGTTCAGACCAGCCTATACAAAAAATGGCAACTGACAGATGGAAACATTGTGACTTCAATCATCCTCCATTACAATCTATCAAGATTCCAACCAATGAAGGAGAAGTAACCGCTTCACCTTTCAAAAGAGGGAAAAGTAATAACGAACCAGTAAACATAGAAGATATTAAAAAGGTATATCATCAAAACAACTTTTCAAACCAATTGCTACACACCATAGCGCATCAAGTTGATTCCATATCCACAGAGATCAAAGGAATTCAAAAGGAGTCAAAATCTAAATTCCCACTAAGTTATTCAGCACCACATTTCCAGCCAACAAGTTTACCTGTAGATAATGTCCGACCAATGAACCTATTAGGACAAATAACCCAAGCCTTAGAAAAATTAATGAAAGCATTCCAAGTACGTCAAAAATAAATACTATAGAAGAACAAGACGATTCAGAATCCGAATCTACAGACAGCTCAGATAATTCATTAGTACAACAAATAAGCCAAATAGAAGACGATATTCAGGGAACAAATCCAAATCAAAAAATTAATCGTATTAATACCAGATATAAGAAAAACAACAATTCATATAGAAATAATTGGAAAAACGACTAAAATAATGACTGGCGAAAAGGCCAAACTAGGAATTATTACCCTAGGCCAACACCTCCAGACATCCAATATGAAGAAAAGGCTATATTCAAATCAAGCTATGATGGCACTTCTGTCTACGAGTGGAATATAGACGGAAAGAGTGAGTATGAAATACTCAATACATTACAAGAAATAGGTATGGCAGTAACAGCCTATAAAACAAATCGATTACCTGAACAAAATGCTACGGTCTACATAGTCACTGGTTTTACTGGACAACTAAAATATTGGTGGGATAACTCATTAACCCTAGAAGAAAAACAAACAATTCTGAATCATGAAATAGAAGTAGAAGACGCTCAAGGAACAATTACAAAGAAAAATGATTCTGCCAGTTTTCTCATAGTTACTATAGCAACACACTTTGTAGGAAATCCTGCTGAAGAATTAGGATCTTTACAAATATCCCTTACTAATTTAAAATGTCCGACCCTTTCTGACTTCAGATGGTATAAAGATATGTTCCTAACCTATGTATTAAAACGATCAGATTCAACTAAATCATTTTGGAAGGAAAATTCATAACAGGACTACCCAGTTTGTTTTCACAGAGAGTTTTACAAACATTAAAAGGCTATGGGAGTTGAAGACGATAATGCTGATTTTAGCACTATTACATATGGTCAACTATTTGCATTTGTTAAAAAAGAAGCTCTACAAGCCTGCCAAGAGTTAAAATTCCAAGCCAAGTATGGTAACAAGAGAAAAGAAATGGGCTCCTTCTGTGAAGCATTTGGTATTACAGGGATAAGGGCCCCCTCTATTGAAAAAAGGCGCAATCAAAAGATGAGCCATTACAAGAATTATAAGACAAGAAGACGAGACTATCCTCAAAATCCTAAAACGAGAAAACGTGACTATTCTCAAAAACATTCAAACGAAAACTACTACCAAAATAAATCCAGGCCAATTACTTGCTACAAATGTGGGAAAACTGGCCACATGGCAAGTAAATGCAAATCAAAAGAAAAAAGAAAAAAATCTGATGATAATAATAAAATTAATGAGATCATAGATAATATGACAGACTTAGACTACAATATAAGGAAGAAACTTAAGGAAAGATTTCAAACCATCTCCGAGATCAATGAAATATCCGATGATGATGAATATTATAACTCATCAAGCTCTAGCGACTCCGATTGTAAGTGTAAAACAATCAATATGATCAAGGAAAATACTTTCAAAACATTCAAAACAAGTAATTCAGAGAAAAAATCAAAAGAATTAATATTCGACATGATACAACAAATTCCTGATTTAAAAACACAAAAAGAACATCTAGAAAAATTAAGAACTCTAATAGTTAATGAAGAAGAAGAAAAGGATAATTTAACTCAACCTTTCAGCATTTCAAAACTTTTTGAAACTTATCCAATAAATACTACTTTAGGAACCAAACCAAACGACATTCGTAAACTCCAAACAGAAATACAACTCCTAAAAGATGAAATCAAATTCATTAAGGAAAATTTACGACAAATAGAAATAAGAAATCTAGCATATGAAACGCAGATGTGCCTTGTCCAAAGCCAAATTGATAAAACAAAAGAAAAACCTACTGCATCAGAATCATTGGAAGAACCGCTTCCCTTTTCCCTGAATGAAATAAATATTTCAACTAATTGTCCATCTAACCTTGAATTCATCACCACCATTGAAAAATTCAATTACCAAAAGTGGTTCATATTCATAACCCTGGCCATCAATGATTCAAAACTAACCCTTACAGCAATGATTGATTCAGGAGCCGACCACAGTGTAATTAGGAACGGTATACTTCCAACAAATAATTATGAACCCACAAAAGAAAAATTAATCACAGCAAATAATTCACCTTTAAGGTTATGGGAAAAATAACAAAAATATCAATATGCAATGACAACATTTGTTTCAAACACCAATTCATTGTTATTAAAAATTTGAATACCGATATAATATTAGGAATACCATTTTTAACTCAAATTTATCCATTCTGGGTTGATTCAAAAGGATTAGGTACAAAAATCATGGGACAAGAAATCATATTCAGATTTATATCTCCAGTCCAGTCCAAAAATTTAAATACCCTACAAAATGATACAATTATCATAGCATAAACCTGATTCATAGAAAAGAATCATTGCATTCTGCATACATTCATTCCATTCAAACAACGTCCCCATATAACCCTTGGATTCTTTACCACAGATTCATAATGGACAAAGGAAAGTCTCCAATCCAGAAGACAGTCAATCCTAAAGATTATGAAATAAAAATCTCATCTCTTTCAACCTCTCCCATTCAAAGTCACAATAGATTCCAAGTCCTTGGTAACTTTCCTCCTCTTCCCTTTGCTGTAACAACTCCAACAAAGACCCAAAATACTCCACGGCCCCAATCTGATTCGTCTCCATATTTCATCAAGAAAAATCCTGAGTATTTAATCCTCACCAACTTCACCGAGATTCCTGACTACAAAACACTTTGTTCATTCATAAATAAACTCCTACCAGCTGGCTGCCAGTGGCTTCCAGATGATCCACTCAAAACCCAAAGATACTATGAACTAGTCCTCATTGACTCTGGTTCAATAGAGCTTTATCATACCATGGATAAGAGCAATCCAGACAGGATCTCTTACTCCAAGTGCGTCATCAAGAAAATAATTCGACCAATAGAATGGGCATCTCTCGCTACCACAAGAGAATTCACAGTCAACTACATTCCGAAAGGATATACTTATCATGACTACAGAATGGCCTGGTATCGGGCATTCCTCCTCAGACCCTTTGATCATTCATGGTTCTTCACCTTCCATACCAATTGCCAAGAAGAATTCCCAATATGATTCTATGAATGGTGGCAGTCATACGGGCCTACAACCAATATACTACCACCAACAGCACTCAAAGGCTTCAACAGGTACCTTTTCCAAGCCAAAGGATTGCATTACATCAAAACAGTTCAATACTACAAAGAATTCAAAGTACCATGGATTTTCTGCTGGAGCTACCAAATCACTCAACACTACAATGCTACAGACAAATTCCAATGAGTTTAGTCCGGGAATTCAAAATCAAATGGTGGGACAAGTTCAACCAAAATCTATGCTCAGAATCAACGGTTGGCGAGTTCCTCATCTCAGGCAAAAATTCCAACATCAAATTCAACAAGTCTCTAAGCACGCGGACTCTCCAAAACCCTTTCAAAAAGCTTCAACAACAATTCAAGAAGATTCAGACTCCGAGGATGAATTTCAACAATTTTTAAAATTCCAGGAATTCAAAAAGATGCAAAAGCAAATCGCCAAATCACGAACCAGCTCTACTGCATCCTCTTCACCCATTAATCCAACACTTGACCCAATAGGGGGTCAGGATCCATTTGATATGTGAAAAAAAAAAAAAAAAAGAAGGCAGCTTCACCAGCAAACTTCACCAGAAGGATTTCAAAAGCAGACAGATTCCTCGACAAAGGACGATGTAACTCAAAGACAGCGTCCTGTCCAGAGGACGACAAGACTCAAAACTGACTCCAGATTCCTCTCCGACAAAGGACGATGTGACTCAAAGGCAGATTCCTCTCTGACAAAGGACGACATGACTCAAAGGCAGATTCCTCTCCGACAAAGGACGATGTGACTCAAAGGCAGATTCCTCTCTGACGAAGGACGACATGACTCAAAGGCAGATTCCTCCCCGACAAAGGACGACATGACTCAAAGGCAGACAGATTCCAAGGACGACGACTTGACTCAAAAGACAGATTCCTCCCCGACAAAGGACGACAAGACTCAAAGATGACTCAAAGGCGGATTCCTCTCCGACAAAGTAAGAAAAGACTCAAAGCGGATTCCTCCCCGACAAAGTAAGAAAAGACTTAAAGCAAAGAAAAGACAAGATTCCTCACCAACTCATCAAGAGGACTTGACTCTCCCCCTATAAAATGGAGGCCTCCTCATCCATTCAAGACAGAGCGAAACAGAGAGCGAAAAAGAACAGAAAACAGAGAGAAATTTAACAGAGTTCCACTTTGTAATCTTCCTTCTCTCCTTAGGATTCCAAGTTGTATTCAAGTTGCTTCCTGCATCCAAAGACACTTAATTCAAGCCAAGTTTCTGTAAGCTCTCACCTTTGCAATTTATTAATATTTCATCCTTTACTCCAATTTTAAGCATTCCATAATTAAGTAGAGTTTGCATTCATCTTATCGATCAAAAGCTCACACAACAGGGTTGCATTGCGCACCTTCAACTCATTTTAAAGAGGAATCAAGGAGGCAGAAGTACAGAACCCCTCACAGGGTATTCGGCTTCTAGTCCTGTTACGAGCGATCGTTCATACATACTCACTGTGCATTAAGTACTGTTCACAATCACTGTTCACAATTACTGTTCACAATTACTATTCACAATTACTGTTCACAGGTCACTATTCATAATTACTGTTCAAAATTACTGTTCATACATATACATACGGTACTGTTCATACATACGAAAATTCACTGTTCATACATAACGGGAATTCAAAGTTCTAGATAATCTCTGTCTATACCATATCTACCTTTGCTCCCAGCCTGTCCTGACCCCCTGGGTTCCCACCTGAAGTTCTAGATAATCTCTGTCTATACCATATCTACCTTTGCTCCCAGCCTGTCCTGACCCCCTGGGTTCCCTCCTGGTATCAGAGCCAAGTTTCTTGCTTGTTGGTTAGCATAAGTAGGTAACAATTGACCTGTTGAATTTTGGTAGGCGTTGGCAAGCGTTGGTAAGCTTGTAAGTCCGTTGGCAAGCCCGTTGAGATTAGGGTGTTCCAGGCATTGTGTTCCCGTGTTCCAGTCTACTGAAAGGTCAACCCCATCAGTTTGTTACATACTAGTGATGACCAATATTGTTAGAAGAATGTTTCTAGGTTCCAGTTCGACCTCAGGATCAAACAGAAAGGTAGTAAGAAGTAGAGAGATATAGTTCATGAAGATTTTCTAGAATGGAGAATTCCAAATGAAAGAATAGAAAATATTTATAGTATAGGCACCTTTGATTTTAAAACTTCATACGCTATAAAAATCCATGAAGAAACATTCAATATTCAGAATAAATCTCAAACCATTTATCTATTATCCAAACTTGCGTTACAAGAATTCCTTAAAAAAGGATTCCGTTATATTCATTTTGGGTTGGTACAAGTAGCCATCAAGCCGCTTGTCCACACTGGTGTAGATATTCCTGTATACACGGCCTTAAGAGACAAAAGATTAAAAAGATACAAATCATCCATCTTATCTATGATTCAACCAATATATGTAATGGACCAGTATACTTCAACTGTATGCCTAACTACTCAGTATCTTTAACAGACCCATTATTCCTAAATTCATTAATCTTAGACGTCCACTTGCAAGGTGATGAATTTGAAAGATTCACCGAACAAGTATCGGTTATGTACAAACTATATTTTAAATTAATGAGTTCCCAAATGAACCCAAAGTTCAAAATGATAGGTTCCTCTACTCAAGAAGAAACTGTTATCCTCCAGATAGAAGCAGAACAGTCAAAGACTTTTGTTCCAAAAGACTAAAATGGGATGAGATAACCATTCCAGATACCAGGAGGGAACCCAGGGGGTCAGGACAGGCTGGGAGCAAAGGTAGATATGGTATAGACAGAGATTATCTAGAACTTTGAATTCCCGTTATGTATGAACAGTGAATTTTCGTATGTATGAACAGTACCATATGTATATGTATGAACAGTAATTTTGAACAGTAATTGTGAATAGTGACCTGTGAACAGTAATTGTAAACAGTAATTGTGAACAGTGATTGTGAACAGTACTTAATGCACAGTGAGTATGTATGAACGATCGCTCGTAACAGGACTAGAAGCGGAATACCCTGTGAGGGGTTATGTACTTCTGCCTCCTTGATTCCTCTTAAAATGAGTTGGAGGTGCGCAATGCAACCCTGTTGTGTGAGCTTTTGATCGATAAGATGAATGCAAACTCTACTTAATTATGGAATGCTTAAAATTGGAGTAAAGGATGAAATATTGATAAATTGCAAAGGTGAGAGCTTACAGAAACTTGGCTTGAATTAAGTGTCTTTGGATACAGGAAGCAACTTGAATACAACTTGGAATCCTAAGGAGAGAAGGAAGATTACAAAGTGGAACTCTGTTAAATTTCTCTCTGTTTTCTGTTCTTTTTTCGCTCTTGTTTTTTCAGCTCTGGGTTGAATGGACGAGGAGGCCTCCATTTTATAGGGGGAGAATCGAGTCTTCTTGATGAGTTGGTGAGGAATCTTGTCTTTTCTTTGCTTTGAGTCTTGTCGTCCTTTGCCGGAGAGGAATCTGCCTTTGAGTCATGTCGTCCTTTGTCGGAGAGGAATCTGTCACCTTTTGAGTCATGTCGTCCTTTGTCGGAGAGGAATCTGTCACCTTTTGAGTCATGTCGTCCTTTGTCGGAGAGGAATCTGTCACTTTGAGTCATGTCGTCCTTTGTCGGAGAGGAATCTGTCACTTTGAGTCATGTCGTCCTTTGTCGGACAGGAATCTGTCACTTTGAGTCATATCGTCCTTTGTCGGGGAGGAATCTGTCACTTTGAGTCATGTCGTCCTTTGTCGAGGAATCTCTCTGCTTTTGAAATCCTTCTGGTGAAGTTTGCTGGTGAAGCTGCCTTCTTTTTTTTTTTTTTCTCTTTCTTTCTCTTTTTTTTTTTTTTCATAGCTAAGGATGGTCTGTACAATGTGATTGGTTCCTTCTGGTGGATATTGAGAGGAGACCTTTGAAATATTCACAGCCATCGCCGGGGTTCATGAATAAAGTTTCCTGTGAACTTTGGTACCAGCGTTTTTAAGATGCCCTGGACGTTGGTAATAAAGATCCAGTTCTGTGAATGATGGAAGATGTGAAAACCCATCGGGAAGGCTTCCATAGTACTTTGCATTTGCATTTGAGTGCGAGTCTTTTCTATTGGTAAATGTATGTCTGATATTTTTGGTGGAACAGGATGATATCCTTCTTTGTAGAATCTGTCATCAGTTGCGAGGAATTGGGTTGGAATGGAGTCCCACCAGCCGAAGTATTCTGTGACAAGTACTATATGTTGGGCTGGTTCATAGTCTTCAATATTCTCCCAGGTGGGTGGAGTTGAGTGGAATTTGAAGTAAAGTTTGTCTGAGCAGAGGTCTTTTAATTTCAAAGAGGCGGTGGTTAATGTAGGAAATAGATGGATCCGATCTTTATAGGAATGGGAGACAAGTCCATAACAAAGACCATTTTCTATAGCCCAAATTTTTTGAGACTGGGGTGTGGTTGGATTTAGCAGAAGTTTTGGAAATAGGAATTTGATCTGATGACTAGGTTGGATCCTTCAGGTGGTGAATGGTGGAGTTGGTTTATTTTATGGATTAGATTGGCTTCAGCTGTGCTAGGTGTTTGTGCTATTCTGTAATAGAGTTCATCAGGGAGGTTTTCCATAATTCCTAAAGTTAGATCTTCTCGATCCTGCCGGAAGAATATTAATCGCTCGAAAGGGGTAAGGGGAGTAGTATGAGAACTGTTGGTTCTTCTTTTGCGAGGTTTGATATTTTTGCAGGGTAGTTGGAAGGGGTTTGGAGTCTGATTCATGTTGTAGCTGTAGTCAGGAATTCACGAGTTAGAAAATCAGGTAAAGAGTTATTAGAACCTTTGAGATATTCAATAGTAAAATCGAAAACAGAAAGAATAGCTTGCCATCTAGCAAAGATTTGTTTAGATGCAATATTTTGAACATCCTTTTCAAGAATGTATTTGGCAGATTGACAATCAATTTGGAGAAGGAATTTTTTGTTTAAAAGATCATCTTGGAATTTGGAGATGCATTGGACGATGGAAAGAATTTCTTTTTGATTGTCGAATAAGACTTTTGTGGACCTAACCAAACACCTGAATGAAATCTAACTAATTGTTCTTGTGATGCATTGGTGAATCTTTGTTTTAGTATGCCTCTGTATCCTATGTCAGATGCATCTGTCTCTACTATCATGAATGCATGAGGATGCGGAATGCATAGACAAGGTAATATGTGAACCTTTTCTTTGACTTGCCTGACTATTCGGGTGAGCTTATCTGACCATGCTGGAGGGTTCTTTTGGAGTCTCTTAAATAATGGTGCACAAGTAATTCGTATTTTGGGGATATAGTCAGATACGTAGTTTAGACATCCTAGGAATCTCTGCAGTTGAGTCTTGTCTTTAATTTCATCAGGAAATTTGTTTGCAAATTCTATTGATCTGTTGATTGGTGTTATAGTTCCCCTATGAATATCATGCCCTAGGAATCTAATGGAGGTTTGGAATAGTTTCATTTTTGCTAATGAGATTACTAATCCGTTTTTCTTTATGATATGGAAGAAAGTCTTGAGATGTTTAAAATGTTGGTCTATATTTTCTGAGTAAATGAGGACATCATCAATGTATACTATAGTAAATGTGGTATAAGGGTTAAATATGTCATTCATGATTCTTTGAAATTCTGAGGGAGCATTCTTTAATCCGAAAGGCATTACGTTCCATTCGTAATGGCCGAATGGTACCGTAAACGCTGTCTTGTACCTGTCCTGTTCAGCGATTTGTATTTGCCAAAATCCGGACTTCATATCGAATTTGGAAAATAGTTTGGCATTATATAATCTTTTTAATAGATCCTTTTTATTTGGGATTGGATACCTGATCCACTGTAATACTTTATTTAATGGTTTGTAATTGATTACTAGTCTAGGAACTCCTCGTTCCTTTTCTGCCTGTTTCATGACGTAAAATCCTGCACAGCTCCATGGGGATTTGGAAGGTCGTATCAAAATTTTATCAAGGAGGTTTTGTAATTCTGCTTTACATGTCTCTAAAAGATCATGATTCATTTGGATAGGTCTGGCTTTGGTTGGAATATTTTTCTCTGAGAAATCTTTTTCATAGGGAAGACTGACAATATGTTTCTTCCTTTGCCAAAAAGCATTAGGAATGTCAGAACAGATCTCTTTTGTGTATAAGTCTTGAATTTGCTTAATACGTTGTTGTATACGCGTGTCCTTTAATTGTTGACTTATTCTATGGTATAAAATGTCATCTTTGAGATATAGGATTTTGTTTGTTTTTTCTGAATTAAGTCTAATTTTTGGTAGATTGAATTAGTTTGTAGGGCATTTAACTCTCTGTATCTAACCGGGGTTATAAATTTAAACAGGATCCTTTGCCCCATGACTTTAGTATTTATTCCGTCAGAATTAACCCGGAACGGGTAGATCTGAGTCAAGAAGGGAATACCTAGTATTACATTAGTATTTAGATTGTCAACAATAATGAATTGGTGTTTGAAACAAATTGTTTTATTGCATATTGATGTTTTTGTTAGTTTGCCCATGACCTTTAATGGGGAACCATTTGCTGTGACCAGGTTTTCTTTTGTTGGTTCATAGTACTTGGTTGGGAAGATACCGTCTTTTATTACACTATGATCAGCGCCTGAATCGACCATAGCAATAAAGGTGGTTTTGGAATCATCGCTGGCCAGAGTTATGAATATGAACCATTTTTGATATTTAAATCTTTAATGGCAGAGATTGATTCAGGGTTTAAAGGTCGTGTGTCTGAAACAGTTATTTCTATTAGGGAGAAGGGATGTGCTATTTTTAATGGGTCTGGAATAGTAGGGCTTATAATGTTCTTTTGTTGTAGGTCTCCTTTAGTGTGGTTGATTTCTTTTTTAAGAATTTTATTTTTGTTCGAAGTTCATGAATGTTGTTTAGGTCAAAATTTTTTGAAGCATTAAGAGGCTGGTTTGAGTTGCCTTTTAAGTGTTTCCTTATGTCAGGGATTTGATTTATTAATCCGTTCTCATTGGGTGTCTTATGTGTCTGTAGTCTTTCTTCTAACAGGCTGTTTTTATTTTTCTCTTTATTTTTCTCTTTTGTCCTGCATCTTCTCTTTTTGTGGCCAGATTTGTTACATTTGTAGCAAGTAATTATTTTTGTAAGTTTCTGTTGGTCTGGAGTTTCTTCTTCGGTTGTTCTGTCTGAATTATCTGTAGATTTAGTTTCTAAATTTTTATTTTTTGTTATAGTATTTATTTTGACGTACTTTGAATGTTTTCATTAATTTTTTCTAAGGCTTGAGTTATTTGTCCTAATAGGTTCATTGGTCGGATATTTTCTACAGGTAGACTTGTTGGCTGGAAATGTGGTGCTGAATAACTTAGTGGGAATTTAGATTTTGACTCCTTTTGAATTCCTTTGATCTCTGTGGATATGGAATCAACTTGATGCGCTATGGTGTGTAGCAATTGGTTTGAATAATTGTTTTGATGATATACCTTTTTAATATCTTCTATGTTTACTGGTTCGTTATTACTTTTCCCTCTTTTGAAAGGTGAAGCGGTTACTTCTCCTTCATTGGTTGGAATCTTGATAGATTGTAATGGAGGATGGATTGAAGTCACTATGTTTCCATCTATCAGTTGCCATTTTTTGTATAGGCTGGTCTGAACATCAATTTGGGATTGATTGTAAGGATCTTCTATGCCTTGTTTTACTAAGTAATATTGTAACCATATTTCAAAGTTAAAATTGATTTCATGTTTGTTTATATCAGTGACCCAATTTTTTATTAATTGTTCTTGGTAAGTCCTATGGAGCTTTGAGAACCAATTAAAATGTTTGGATTCTTCTCGGAATTCTTGCATAAGTCTAAAACTGTCACTAATGAATGGTTTTTTAATCATATTGATTTCTCCAGTAAAATCTGGTCTCATTTGGATGACGTAGGAGAGTAGTTTTCTTGATTAACTTCTGGAAGGGGTGATTTATGGAATACTCTGATGGGTTGTTGGAGTGAATATTCAGAACATGAATTTCTACTGGGTTCAACATATCTAAAGGAGGTTGAAGGCCTTTCTCTTACAGAGTTGAATCTAATTAATACTGTTCCGTCGTCTTCTTCTATTATATCTGAGATTTCAGTCCTCTCTATGTCTCTGGGGGTCTGAGGGTTCTCTATTTTGAATTCTTCTGGAATGGTTATCTCATCCCATTTTAGTCTTTTGGGAACAAAAGTCTTTGACTGTTCTGCTTCTATCTGGAGGATAACAATTTCTTCTTGAGTAGAGGAACCTATCATTTTGAACTTTGGGTTCATTTGGGAACTCATTAATTTAAAATATAGTTTGTACATAACCGATACTTGTTCGGTGAATCTTTCAAATTCATCACCTTGCAAGTGGACGTCTAAGATTAATGAATTTAGGAATAATGGATCTGTTAAAGATACTGAGTAATTAGGCATACAGTTGAAGTATACTGGTCCATTACATATATTTGTTTGAATCATAGATAAGATGGATGATTTGTATCTTTTTAATCTTTTGTCTCTTAAGGCTGTGTATACAGGAATATCTACACCAGTGTGGACAAGCGGCTTGATGGCTACTTGTACCAACCCAAAATGAATATATCGGAATCCTTTTTTAAGGAATTCTTGTAACGCAAGTTTGGATAATAGATAAATGGTTTGAGATTTATTCTGAATATTGAATGTTTCTTCATGGATTTTTATAGCGTATGAAGTTTTAAAATCAAAGGTGCCTATACTATAAATATTTTCTATTCTTTCATTAGGAATTCTCCATTCTAAGAAGTCTTCATGAACTATATCTTCTCTACTTCTTACTACCTTTCTGTTTGATCCTGAGGTCGAACTGGAACCTAGAAACATTCTTCTAACAATATTGGTCATCACTAGTATGTAACAAACTGATGGGGTTAACCTTTCAGTAGACTGGAACACGGGAACACAATGCCTGGAACACCCTAATCTCGACGGGCTTGCCAACGGACTTACAAGCTTACCAACGCTTGCCAACGCCTACTAAAATTCAACAGGTCAATTGTTACCTACTTATGCTAACCAACAAGCAAGAAACTTGCTCTGATACCAGGAGGGAACCCAGGGGGTCAGGACAGGCTGGGAGCAAAGGTAGATATGGTATAGACAGAGATTATCTAGAACTTTGAATTCCCGTTATGTATGAACAGTGAATTTTCGTATGTATGAACAGTACCGTATGTACAGTAATTTTGAACAGTAATTGTGAATAGTGACCTGTGAACAGTAATTGTGAATAGTAATTGTGAACAGTAATTGTGAACAGTGATTGTGAACAGTACTTAATGCACAGTGAGTATGTATGAACGATCGCTCGTAACAGGACTAGAAGCCGAATACCCTGTGAGGGTTCTGTACTTCTGCCTCCTTGATTCCTCTTAAATGAGTTGGAGGTGCGCAATGCAACCCTGTTGTGTGAGCTTTTAATCGATAAGATGAATGCAAACTCTACTTAATTATGGAATGCTTAAATTGGAGTAAAGGATGAAATATTAATAAATTGCAAAGGTGAGAGCTTACAGAAACTTGGCTTGAATTAAGTGTCTTTGGATACAGGAAGCAACTTGAATACAACTTGGAATCCTAAGGAGAGAAGGAAGATTACAAAGTGGAACTCTGTTAAATTTCTCTCTGTTTTCTGTTCTTTTTTCGCTCTCTGTTTCGCTCTGTCTTGAATGGATGAGGAGGCCTCCATTTTATAGGGTGAGAGTCGAGTCCTCTTGATGAGTTGGTGAGGAATCTTGTCTTTTCTTTGCTTTAAGTCTTTTCTTACTTTGTCGGGGAGGAATCCGCTTTGAGTCTTTTCTTACTTTGTCGGAGAGGAATCCGCCTTTGAGTCATCTTTGAGTCTTGTCGTCCTTTGTCGGGGAGGAATCTGTCTTTTGAGTCAAGTCGTCGTCCTTGGAATCTGTCTGCCTTTGAGTCATGTCGTCCTTTGTCGGGGAGGAATCTGCCTTTGAGTCATGTCGTCCTTCGTCAGAGAGGAATCTGCCTTTGAGTCACATCGTCCTTTGTCGGAGAGGAATCTGCCTTTGAGTCATGTCGTCCTTTGTCGGAGAGTAATCTGCCTTTGAGTCACATCGTCCTTTGTCGGAGAGGAATCTGGAGTCAGTTTTGAGTCTTGTCGTCCTCTGGAGAGGACGCTGTCTTTGAGTTACATCGTCCTTTGTCGAGGAATCTATCTGCTTTTGAAATCCTTCTGGTGAAGTTTGCTGGTGAAGCTGCCTTCTTTCTTTCTTTTTTTTTTCACATATCAAATGGATCCTGACCCCCTATTGGGTCAAGTGTTGGATCAATGGGTGAAGAGGATGCAGTAGAGCTGGTTCGTGATTTGGCGATTTGCTTTTGCATCTTTTTGAATTCCTGGAATTTTAAAAATTGTTGAAATTCATCCTCGGAGTCTGAATCTTCTTGAATTGTTGTTGAAGCTTTTTGAAAGGGTTTTGGAGAGTCGCGTGCTTAGAGACTTGTTGAATTTGATGTTGGAATTTTTTGCCTGAGATGAGGAACTCGCCAACCGTTGATTCTGAGCATAGATTTTGGTTGAACTTGTCCCACCATTTGATTTTGAATTCCCGGACTAAACTCATTGGGAATTTGTCTGTAGCATTGTAGTGTTGAGTGATTTGGTAGCTCCAGCAGAAAATCCATGGTACTTTGAATTCTTTGTAGTATTGAACTGTTTTGATGTAATGCAATCCTTTGGCTTGGAAAAGGTACCTGTTGAAGCCTTTGAGTGCTGTTGGTGGTAGTATATTGGTTGTAGGCCCGTATGACTGCCACCATTCATAGAACCATATTGGGAATTCTTCTTGGCAATTGGTATGGAAGGTGAAGAACCATGAATGATCAAAGGGTCTGAGGAGGAATGCCCGATACCAGGCCATTCTGTAGTCATGATAAGTATATCCTTTCGGAATGTAGTTGACTGTGAATTCTCTTGTGGTAGCGAGAGATGCCCATTCTATTGGTCGAATTATTTTCTTGATGACGCACTTGGAGTAAGAGATCCTGTCTGGATTGCTCTTATCCATGGTATGATAAAGCTCTATTGAACCAGAGTCAATGAGGACTAGTTCATAGTATCTTTGGGTTTTGAGTGGATCATCTGGAAGCCACTGGCAGCCAGCTGGTAGGAGTTTATTTATGAATGAACAAAGTGTTTTGTAGTCAGGAATCTCGGTGAAGTTGGTGAGGATTAAATACTCAGGATTTTTCTTGATGAAATATGGAGACGAATCGGATTGGGGCCGTGGAGTATTTTGGGTCTTTGTTGGAGTTGTTACAGCAAAGGGAAGAGGAGGAAAGTTACCAAGGACTTGGAATCTGTTGTGACTTTGAATGGGAGAGGTTGAAAGAGATGAGATTTTTATTTCATAATCTTTAGGATTGACTGTCTTCTGGATTGGAGACTTTCCTTTGTCCATTATGAATCTGTGGTAAAGAATCCAAGGGTTATATGGGGACGTTGTTTGAATGGAATGAATGTATGCAGAATGCAATGATTCTTTTCTATGAATCAGGTTTATGCTATGATAATTTGTATCATTTTGTAGGGTATTTAAATTTTTGGACTGGACTGGAGATATAAATCTGAATATGATTTCTTGTCCCATGATTTTTGTACCTAATCCTTTTGAATCAACCCAGAATGGATAAATTTGAGTTAAAAATGGTATTCCTAATATTATATCGGTATTCAAATTTTTAATAACAATGAATTGGTGTTTGAAACAAATGTTGTCATTGCATATTGATATTTTTGTTATTTTTCCATAACCTTTAAAGGTGAATTATTTGCTGTGATTAATTTTTCTTTTGTGGGTTCATAATTATTTGTTGGAAGTATACCGTTCCTAATTACACTGTGGTCGGCTCCTGAATCAATCATTGCTGTGAGGGTTAGTTTTGAATCATTGATGGCCAGGGTTATGAATATGAACCACTTTTGGTAATTGAATTTTTCAATGGTGGTGATGAATTCAAGGTTAGATGGACAATTGGTTGAAATATTTATTTCATTCAGGGAAAAGGGAAGCGGTTCTTCCAATGATTCTGATGCAGTAGGTTTTTCTTTTGTTTTATCAATTTGGCTTTGGACAAGGCACATCTGCGTTTCATATGCTAGATTTCTTGTTTCTATTTGTCGTAAATTTTCCTTAATGAATCTGATTTCATCTTTTAGGAGTTGTATTTCTGTTTGGAGTTTACGAATGTCGTTTGGTTTGGTTCCTAAAGTAGTATTTATTGGATAAGTTTCAAAAAGTTTTGAAATGCTGAAAGGTTGAGTTAAATTATCCTTTTCTTCTTCTTCATTAACTATTAGAGTTCTTAATTTTTCTAGATGTTCTTTTTGTGTTTTTAAATCAGGAATTTGTTGTATCATGTCGAATATTAATTCTTTTGATTTTTCTCTGAATTACTTGTTTTGAATGTTTTGAATGTTTTGAAAGTATTTTCCTTGATCATATTGATTGTTTTACACTTACAATCGGAGTCGCTAGAGCTTGATGAGTTATAATATTCATCATCATCGGATATTTCATTGATCTCGGAGATGGTTTGAAATCTTTCCTTAAGTTTCTTCCTTATATTGTAGTCTAAGTCTGTCATATTATCTATGATCTCATTAATTTTATTATTATCATCAGATTTTTTTCTTTTTTCTTTTGATTTGCATTTACTTGCCATGTGGCCAGTTTTCCCACATTTGTAGCAAGTAATTGGCCTGGATTTATTTTGGTAGTAGTTTTCGTTTGAATGTTTTTGAGAATAGTCACGTTTTCTTGTTTTAGGATTTTGAGGATAGTCTCGTTTTCTTGTCTTATAATTCTTGTAATGGCTCATCTTTTGATTGCGCCTTTTTTCAATAGAGGGGGCCCTTATCCCTGTAATACCAAATGCTTCACAGAAGGAGCCCATTTCTTTTCTCTTGTTACCATACTTGGCTTGGAATTTTAACTCTTGGCAGGCTTGTAGAGCTTCTTTTTTAACAAATGTAAATAGTTGACCATATGTAATAGTGCTAAAATCAGCATTATCGTCTTCAACTCCCATAGCCTTTTTAATGTTTGTAAAAACTCTCTGTGAAAACAAACTGGGTAGTCCTGTTATGAATTTTTCCTTCCAAAATGATTTAGTTGAATCTGATCGTTTTAATACATAGGTTAGGAACATATCTTTATACCATCTGAAGTCAGAAAGGGTCGGACATTTTAAATTAGTAAGGGATATTTGTAAAGATCCTAATTCTTCAACAGGATTTCCTACAAAGTGTGTTGCTATAGTAACTATGAGAAAACTGGCAGAATCATTTTTCTTTGTAATTGTTCCTTGAGCGTCTTCTACTTCTATTTCATGATTCAGAATTGTTTGTTTTTCTTCTAGGGTTAATGAGTTATCCCACCAATATTTTAGTTGTCCAGTAAAACCAGTGACTATGTAGACCGTAGCATTTTGTTCAGGTAATCGATTTGTTTTATAGGCTGTTACTGCCATACCTATTTCTTGTAATGTATTGAGTATTTCATACTCACTCTTTCCGTCTATATTCCACTCGTAGACAGAAGTGCCATCATAGCTTGATTTGAATATAGCCTTTTCTTCATATTGGATGTCTGGAGGTGTTGGCCTAGGGTAATAATTCCTAGTTTGGCCTTTTCGCCAGTCATTATTGTAGTCGTTTTTCCAATTATTTCTATATGAATTGTTGTTTTTCTTATATCTGGTATTAATACGATTAATTTTTTGATTTGGATTTGTTCCCTGAATATCGTCTTCTATTTGGCTTATTTGTTGTACTAATGAATTATCTGAGCTGTCTGTAGATTCGGATTCTGAATCGTCTTGTTCTTCTATAGTATTTATTTTTGACGTACTTGGAATGCTTTCATTAATATTTTCTAAGGCTTGGGTTATTTGTCCTAATAGGTTCATTGGTCGGACATTATCTACAGGTAAACTTGTTGGCTGGAAATGTGGTGCTGAATAACTTAGTGGGAATTTAGATTTTGACTCCTTTTGAATTCCTTTGATCTCTGTGGATATGGAATCAACTTGATGCGCTATGGTGTGTAGCAATTGGTTTGAATAGTTGTTTTGATGATATACCTTTTTAATATCTTCTATGTTTACTGGTTCGTTATTACTTTTCCCTCTTTTGAAAGGTGAAGCGGTTACTTCTCCTTCATGGTTGGAATCTTGATAGATTGTAATGGAGGATGGATTGAAGTCACAATGTTTCCATCTGTCAGTTGCCATTTTTTGTATAGGCTGGTCTGAATATCAATTTGGGATTGATTGTAAGGATCTTCTATGCCTTGTTTTACTAAGTAATATTGTAACCATATTTCAAAGTTAAAATTGATTTCATGTTTGTTTATATCAGTGACCCAATTTTTTATTAATTGTTCTTGGTAAGTCCTATGGAGCTTTGAGAACCAATTAAAATGTTTGGATTCTTCTCGGAATTCTTGCATAAGTCTAAAACTGTCACTAATGAATGGTTTTTTAATCATATTGATTTCTCCAGTAAAATCTGGTCTCATTTGGGATGATGTAGGAGAGTAGTTTTCTTGATTAACTTCTGGAAGGGGTGATTTATGGAATACTCTGATGGGTTGTTGGAGTGAATATTCAGAACATGAATTTCTACTGGGTTCAACATATCTAAAGGAGGTTGAAGGCCTTTCTCTTACAGAGTTGAATCTAATTAATACTGTTCCGTCGTCTTCTTCTATTATGTCTGAGATTTCAGTCTTTTCTATGTCTCTAGGGGTCTAGGGTTCTCTATTTTGAATTCTTCTGGAATGGTTATCTCATCCCATTTTAGTCTTTTGGGAACAAAAGTCTTTGACTGTTCTGCTTCTATCTGGAGGATAACAGTTTCTTCTTGAGTAGAGGAACCTATCATTTTGAACTTTGGGTTCATTTGGGAACTCATTAATTTAAAATATAGTTTGTACATAACCGATACTTGTTCGGTGAATCTTTCAAATTCATCACCTTGCAAGTGGACGTCTATGATTAATGAATTTAGGAATAATGGGTCTGTTAAAGATACTGAGTAGTTAGGCATACAGTTGAAGTATGCTGGTCCATTACATATATTGGTTTGAATCATAGATAAGATGGATGATTTGTATCTTTTTAATCTTTTGTCTCTTAAGGCCGTGTATACAGGAATATCTACACCAGTGTGGACAAGCGGCTTGATGGCTACTTGTACCAACCCAAAATGAATATAACGGAATCCTTTTTTAAGGAATTCTTGTAACGCAAGTTTGGATAATAGATAAATGGTTTGAGATTTATTCTGAATATTGAATGTTTCTTCATGGATTTTTATAGCGTATGAAGTTTTAAAATCAAAGGTGCCTATACTATAAATATTTTCTATTCTTTCATTTGGAATTCTCCATTCTAGAAAATCTTCATGAACTATATCTTCTCTACTTCTTACTACCTTTTTGTTTGATCCTGAGGTCGAACTGGAACCTAGAAACATTCTTCTAACAATATTGGTCATCACTAGTATGTAACAAACTGATGGGGTTGACCTTTCAGTAGACTGGAACACGGGAACACAATGCCTGGAACACCCTAATCTCAACGGGCTTGCCAACGGACTTACAAGCTTACCAACGCTTGCCAACGCCTACCAAAATTCAACAGGTCAATTGTTACCTACTTATGCTAACCAACAAGCAAGAAACTTGGCTCTGATACCAGGACTCTGCCGGTCGACCAACCCGGTCGACCGGGGCCATTTCCAGAGAGCATAGCTCTCTGGACGGTCGACCGTCTCGGTCAACTGGCCCACCAGCTCAAGCTGGCGTGCACGCTTGTGCACGTCGATCGACCGCACCGGTCGACCAACAATTGCTATGGTCGACCGGACCGTCGACCGGCAGACAGCCAGTCTAGCTATTTTAGGGATTAAAAACTTAGGTTTTTATCTTCTATTAAATCCCATAAAAACACATAAATTTCAAAAAAATTAGTTCTTATTATATCTTTGAAATATAAATATGTGTGACAAAAATTCAACACATATTTCAAACAATTTGAACCATTTTTGTGAGATGGAAAATTTGCCTTAAACCAAAAACCGTATTTTCCAAAACTTGGATTTTGAAATGGAAATCCGATTTTTCCAAACACATGTAAATACAAAAACATGATATTTAAACAACTTCAAAGCATGTTGTATATGGATAGAATCCAATATACAGGAAAGGTATTATATCTATGTTTTTGACATTAAATTCAAAAATAAGTTTTGTTAAAATACAAAACTCCAAACACATGAATAAGCTTTATCAAAATAAGTTTTTCAAAATAGATGAAGTATAGATGTATATAGATCAAATCTAATATACATTAAATCATGTAAACTTATTTTAATTTTATTTATTCATGAAAATCATGATCGGTTAAACCGAAAAACCAAAACATGAAACTTGTGTGTGTATTGTGTACTTGAGCATATCACACTATCTAATCTTTACAATGATCTAAACAATCTTAAACTAAACAAACCGTAGCCTTCTTGTCTCCAAGCCGACTTGATCCAAACGTGATCCCCCGAGCTTGACTCCATCCGAGTACTAGATGTGAACTTGACGCTCGAGCTCTTGAATCACCATGTGAAAGCTCCAAAATACTTTTATTGAAGCTAATCAACTACTAATATCTTGATCAAATATTTGAAACTAAATATCACAAGAATATTAGTAAACTATAACTACATGAGTTAATCATCATCAAACTAGAGTGAAGGGCCTCTGTGCCAACATGTGCATAATCAAATCATCTTTAAACAATTCCTCCAAAAATATAGAATCATCATCAAAACATTGTTGAATTGGTGGTTCATGGCAAGACATGTTGTCAAGCTCAAGGATATTTTCAGCATCTTGTTCAAACTTTTTAATTTGGTTTAAGTGAAATGATGAGGGCACAAATTCAAAATTTGTATCAACATGGTGTGGACTCTTGTGGTATGTTCAATTGGTTCACTTGATAGTACTGATGGAACTCTTAAGTTTAATCTGGAATTGAGATTAAAGCAGGTTGATTGAGATGAGTCATTATCTTATCAAAATGCATATCATGCGAGCACTTAACTCGATTATCTCTTGATTGATTTAACTATTTTGAAGCATACACTATTGCGTGATTTCTATATTCTCCTCTATTATGCTCTGTAATTTCTCATGCTTATTATCAAATCCCCAAGATGGAAGTGATGGTTCAGTGTAGGACCAATTTGATTGATATGATTGATCTCATGAATATTGAGGACAATTTCAACTCTCTGAATTGAAGTTTGATGGATAAGGTTAATTCGTAGGTCCTGTGATGAATTGGTTTTGATGTAGTCCTAACGAATACTTTATTGAAGGACACCGTTCTGAAGGATGAGATGAATCATGGCAATGATGGCACCACATAGGAAGATAAGATGAAAAAGATTAAATAGTGGGTTAGTTGTAGTCATGAAAGCCCAGAGGTAAGGATGGTGGATGAGAATGAAGAAATTGCCTATCATGAAAATAGTTGTAAAGATCTTGATTTGGATAGGCCATGAGAGGGAAAACTTTCAAAATGATGGAAGGGGAGAAGGATGAATGAGAATTGTTTTTTATTTTATAATTTTTTTATTTTTTTTATTTATTTTTATTATTGTTGCACACACAAATGACTCAACCAATCGATTCTAAATAATATTTTTATTTATCTTGAACTTTATTTGAGGTGATCAATTTTTAATCATTAATCTTTAAGAGAATAAATTCTCTCTAGTTAGACAGCTCCTAACTAGGTTGGATAGACTGTAAGCTAACCGATTAAAGCCATCAAACAAGCGATTCGGTCCTCTCCCTCGCAACAGCGCTAAAAATTTGTTCGCAGTTCAAAAGTCATAAAGAGTTTCATCGTTGTTTCAACCCATAATTCTGTTGGCCCAGAGGCTTTCCACTCTAGTTTTAATGATGATTAACTCATGTAGTTATGTTTACTAATAATCTTGTGATGTTTAGTTTCATATTTTTAATCAAGATATTAGTTGGTGATTAGCTTCAACAAAGGAGTTTTGAAGCCTTTCACATGGTGATTCAAGAGCTCGAGCATTAAGATCATATATAGCACTCGTTGGAGTCAAGCTCGGTGGATCACAGTTTGGATCGAGTCGATTTGAAGACGGAGTTCCTCAAGAAGACATTGGTACCATAGTTTATAGTTTGTTTTAGATTCATTTGTAAAGACTAGGTAGTGTGATATGCTTAAGTTCACAATACACACATGTTTCATGTTTTGGATTCGGTTTTTCGATTTTTGGTTTAACCGATATTGATTTTCATGAATAGATAGTATCAATACAAGGTTACTTTGTTTAAGTGTATATTAGATACATTCTAGATACATGCAAGCTAAATTTCCTAGACAAACTTATTTTGATATGCCTATTCATGAGTTTTGTGTTTTGGTATTTTAACAAAACATATTTTGGAATTAAGTCAAAATTAATGATATATATATATATGTTTCTTGTATATTGGATTTCTATCCATATGCAACATGCTTCGAAGTGTTTAAGTATCATGTTTTTGTATTTGGATGAGTTTTGGTCAAAACGAATTTTCTTTTAAAAAATCCAAGTTTGGAAAAATACGGGTTTTGGTTTTCGGTAATTTTTCCATAATACAAAAATGGTTCAAAATGTTTGAAATTTGTGTTGAAATTTTTCACACAAGTTTATATATCAATGTATTATAATAAAACTATTTTTGTGGATTTTAAAAGTTTTATGGGATTTTTTATAAAAATAAAAACCTAAGTTTTCTGTCCCAGAACTGTGCCTGCTAGGCTCTGGCGGTCGACCGGATCGGTCGACCGGATCGGTCGACCGACGTGCACAAAACGTGCACGCTGGCCAGCCTCTTGAGCCGGTCGACTGAGCGATCGACCGACTGCTAGCACCCCACTCTCAGGTGGGGGTGCGGTCGACCGGGACCGGTCGACCAAAGTGCACAAAACGTGCACACTGGCCAGCCTCTTGAACCGGTCGACCGGGTGGGACCCCACTCTCGGTGGGGGTACGGTAGACCGATCGGTCGACCGTAAGGCGTTGGCGGTCGACCAAGCGGTCGACTGGCCAGAGAGCATCTGCTCTCTGGATTGCGACGGTCGACCGGGCGGTCGACTGCTAGCCTCCAACGGTCAAAAATTTGACTGTTGGCGGTCGACCGGGCTGGTCGATCGCCAGCCACCAGAGCTATTTTTCAGCTCCAACGGCTAGTTTCTTTGGATGAGTATAAATACCCCATTTGTTTAGAGTTTTGGTTAAGATTTTAAGAGCAAAATTTACAGAGTTTCTCTAGTGTTTTAAACAAGTTTTTAAAAGTGTTTTAGTGCCATAAAGATTTATCTTATTTGTTTTTAGGGTTTGAAAAAATCAAAGAAAAATTGGATTTGGGATATTTACTTAGTTCTTCATTTCTATCAAATACAAGTTATTTTCCCAAGTACTTTTCTTTGTGTTTTTGTTTCCAAACTCTTGGTTTTTCACACTTGAGCTATATCTACTATCCTATTCTATAGGATCATTTATTTGTGGGAAAATTGTTTGTGGTTGAGGAAACCACTAAGTTGTAAACCCTTTCATTTGTGATATCCCTCTTTGGTAGAGGTTGATTTGGGTTGTGGTTAGCTCCCTCTTTGGTAGAGGTTGAGGTTGTGGTTTACCCCTCTTGTGTTAGGTGGTGTTTGTATTGCCTCGGTGGAGGTTGTATTGGTTGGATTGGTGGAGTTCGATACTCCGGTCTTCGGTAGACCCTTTGTATTGCCTCGGTGGAGGTTGTATTGGTTGAGAGAGGAGTTCGATACTCCTAGTGGATTGTAAATCCTTCTCGGTGAAGGCGGGGACGTAGAGCTCGATGCTCGAACCTCGAAACACATCTTGTTATTTGTGTTTGATCCATTGTCTCTAAACTCTCTCTCTCTCTCTCTCTTTATTTGTGCATTGCTTTACTTTGTCATATCATATACATGCTTGTGTGTTTGTGTGCCTCACTTGTGCTTAACCACGAGAGCTTCATATAGCGCCTCAACTCTTATTCAGAGGAATCAAGAGGAGTTAGTCCAGAGCCCTTCACGGGGAATTCGGTTACACTCGTTGGTTGCACTAAGTGTTGTTGCAAATTAGTTTTAGTTTTTACATTTAGCTCATTAGATTAGCGGTACACCTATTCACCACCCTCTAGGTGTACTTTCAATTGGTATCAGAGCCTACGCTCCTGATATTTGGTTTAACCACCTAGGAATGTGATCATGGTTTGCTAATCTATCATTTGCATTTTGCACACGTATATTGTTTACACACACTCATGGATTGCTTGTCACCTCCCATGTTTGATGTCTCCAACATTGACATGTGAAAATTTAGGATGTTCATGTATTTAAAAACCTTAGGCTTGCATGTTTACCTTGCTATTACCAAGAAATCCTGCTCTAATGATAGCAAGCATATAGAGGCCAATGCACTTGCCCTTGAGGCTCTTAGAAGCACGCTTAACAAAGATTATCTTATGCTTGTTTCTAACTATGATTCCGCCTTTGCAGTATGGAACACGTTGACCTCCTCCGAGCTTCAAACGCCTAACATAATGGATGATGAATCTAGTGGAGAATCCGAGCCACAATGCTTCATGGTCCAAGGGAATGACTCCCTTGAGGTATATTCAGAATCTCAATTAGATTGTGATGATGCTAGTTCTTCTAGTAATGAACATGTTGATCCTAACACTTTAAATGAAGAACTATCTATTGTGTGTGAAAAATTGATAGAAAAATATAATCTTTTGAAAAAGAAGAGTTTTAAACTTAATAAAGAAAATAAGGATTTATGTTCAAGACTTGATTTGGTTTTGCAAGATAAAGTGGAGATTTCTAATGAAAGGGATTCATTAAATCTATACTTGAGCTTGTCCTAAAGGAAAATGAATTTTTAAAATCTAAAAATGATTGTGAAATAATTTTAAAGAAAAATGAAAACTTGTCTTCAAAAGTTAACTTTGTTTTAAAAGAAAATGATTCTTTAAAAATGAAAATTGCTTCTATTTCTAAGGATTTAGAAATTTGTTTAAAGAAAAATGAATCTTTGAAAAATAATATGGATTCACATGTTTGCCATGCTAGAATAGTTTCACGTAGTTCACCTATTGCATGCTCCACTTCTTGTTTAATTGAAAATGATATAAAATTGATAAAGAAGAATATGGATTGTTTGGGCTCCACTTTGAGCCATTGTGTTTTGAGTCATACACGTTTGGAATCTTTGTTTCGAAAGAAACAAGTTCCATCTTTGCATGCACACCCTCCATGGCATACACATGCTCCTCACGGTCACATCCATCACACTTTGTATGCTCATGTGTACACTTGTACACATTGTGGACATAAGGGCCACCTTGCTAAATTTTGCTATGATCAAATACATGATGTTAATTTAGCAAATAAATTTGTTTGGGTTAGAAAAGGTGCTAACCCCATGGACTCAAAAGAGTATGGGTACCAAAGACCACCCCTATTGTATTTGATGTAGGTGTGGGCTCTCGCATGACGTGAGAGTAATGGTGCCTTGAGGTGGATGCGTTCCAAGCTTAAAGAGAACATTTTGGATGCATCACTTTCAAGGGGAGTTTGGTAGGAGGACCACCTTGGTTGGAGAACTAGAGAGGTGCCTTCATCGGTTTTGGTATCGATCTCTAACTCCCGTTTATATTTGCATGCTTTTCATGATTCATCAATTTATAGCATGTCTTGGTTTATTGATTAATATGATTATGCCATGTTTATTAGAATAGTGATATACATGTTTAGTTATTTGAGACACCCATGTTTAATATGGATCTCTATTTATGTGTTCTCACTTTGTTTTTTAAACTAATATGTATATCTTAGATCTAATGCATATGCATATACGTAATGATCATATGGATGTTTATGATTTTTATTATTGATGCTTCATATTTTGATGTTTATAGATTAATATGTTAAATGTCATGATTATTAGATCATTGACATGCATGTATAGCATTTGAGATCACCCATATTTATATGGACCCATATGTTGTGTTCTCATCATTGTTTAGTTATTATGTATATCATAGTTCTAATAGCATGTGGATTTACATAATGATCGTTCTTATGTTTATCATGATGATTTATGTCTCGTTTTATACTTCAAGTTTTGAATATATGTTTAGATGTTAGTTTTCATTAAAACTAGGATATATACTTGTACATATAGTGGGCCACAAATAGATTATTATATGTTTGTGCTTGAATGCTTATTTGTACCCATTAGATGTGCTAGTATAGTCTAGTTTTGATGATTCATGCATTTTAAACTTGTATTCCCCATTTTGGACATATTTTGTGATCATGTGTTTTCACTTCATGTATATGTTTATTTTTGCCAAACCTTAAGTTATACATGTATACCCCTTGAGTTATTTGTTTTTCATGCAAATCTTTATTATGGACTCAATTGTGTTTAGGGATATGTATGTATACTTCTTGGTTTGTCAAAACATACATATGCCTTGAAGTATTATTTTTAATGAGAATTTAGTTTTTGGACGATTTTCATGTTTTCATGTTTTTTAGGAATATTCATATTGAGCTTTATTGTCAAATTTCATGATTATGTGTTTCATATAACACTTGTACACTCACTTCATTTAAATGTTTCTCATGATTATGTTTTCATGAGTATGTATGGGCTTTATGGACTTTGAGTGTTTAGTGACCATGTGATTTACATATTTTTCATGAAATATAATTTTGTTTTATTCCTTACTTGAAGGATTTCGTACGAGTTTTCAAGATTTTCCATTTAACTTGTTGCGGTATTCTTCGTTATGGTAGAATTTTCAAACATACTATATTTTTCAAATCTATTTTTGAAAACCCCTACCTTCCACGGGCGGTTGGTTAGGAGACCATGCCTTGTATGCTTATATTGAAAATCATTTTAAACATGTGCATGAAATGGGTGGTAGGTAATATGAGATATACACTTGATATTATTGTTGTTTCAATTGATATCATTGGATCTTTTCAATTGATATCAATATTGACATTTTTATATACTCATATATTATTTTTGTGTATGTATACTTTCATTTGGTATCATCAATTTTGATTGGTACTCATTTTTCATACACCTATACATGTTTATTTGTGCTTACTATATCCCTATATTTTTTAGCACAAATTTTTATTATGCTAAAGCTTGCTTTTTAAAGACTATTATCTTTCAATTGATTAGTTTTCAATTGGTATCCTAATACAAGCTTATGCATCGTTTTATTTGGTATTTCATAAAGGGGGAGAAAAGTAATATTTTTATCTTTCAATTGGTATTTTGATATTCCACTCCCATACTTTATGATGAAAATAATTGAAAAATGAATATTGATTTTGATTTGGTATCATATGTTCAAAATCAAATATACTTTCAATTGGTATCAAGATGTTTATTTGTTTACTTTCAATTGGTATATGTTTACTTTTAATTGGTATCATATTTGATGGCACCCCTTATTGGCATCATTTTTGTTTTAGACAAAAAGGGGGAGAACATTTTTTCTTGTTTTTTACCCCTTTGTTGATGATTGACAAAAAGGGGAAGAAGTATTTTGAGTTTATATGCATGTTTTATATACATGTTTTGTTTATATGCATGTTTTGTTTATCTTAACATAGTTTGCTTGTTTATTAGTTTGTTGATTATTGGTATCAAGAGCATTTTATTGGTATCAAAAGCATTACTTAATTTCACTTAATTTTTGGTATCAAGAGCTTTAAAGTTTTACTGTTTAATTGGTACCAAGAACATGTTATACATTTCATTGTTTTATGCATGTCTATGCATTTTCATGTTTAATATTCATTGCATATACTATTGTTTATTGAGGTGCATGAGTTAAGGGGAGCTTCTTTGAAGCTTAACTTTAATCCATGCATATATAACTCCATGAGTTTTGTCATCATCAAAAAGGGGGAGATTGTTGGCCCAGAGGCTTTCCACTCTAGTTTTGATGATGATTAACTCATGTAGTTATGTTTACTAATAATCTTGTGATATTTAGTTTCAGATTTTTAATCAAGATATTAGTTGGTGATTAGCTTCAACAAAGGAGTTTTGAAGCCTTTTACATGGTGATTCAAGAGCCCGAGCATCAAGATCATATATAGCACTTGTTGGAGTCAAGCTCGGTGGATCACGGTTTGGATCGAGTCGACTTGAAGACAGAGTTCCTCAAGAAGACATCGGTACCATAGTTTATAGTTTGTTTTAGATCCATTTGCAAAGACTAGATAGTGTGATAGGCTCAAGTTCACAATACACACACGTTTCATCTTTTGGATTCGGTTTTTCGATTTTTGGTTTAACCGATATTGATTTTCATGAATAGATAGTATCAATACAAGGTTACTTTGTTTAAGTGTATATTAGATACATTCTATAAACATGCATGCTAATTTCCTAGACAAACTTATTTTGATATGCCTATTCATGAGTTTTGTGTTTTGGTATTTTAACAAAACATATTTTGGAATTAAAGTCAAAAACAATGATATATATGTTTCTTGTATATTGGATTTCTATCCATATGCAACATTCTTCGAAGTGTTTAAGTATCATGTTTTTGTATTTAGATGAGTTTTGGTTAAAACGAATTTTCTTTTGAAAAATCCAAGTTTGGAAAAATACGGGTTTTGGTTTTCGATAATTTTTTCATAACACAAAAATGGTTCAAAATGTTTGAAATTTATGTTGAAATTTTTCACACAAGTTTATATATCAATGTATTATGATAAAACTATTTTTGTGGATTTTTAAAAGTTTTATGAGATTTTTTATAAAAATAAAAAACTAAGTTTTCTGTCCCAGAACTGTGCCTGCCAGGCTCTGGCGGTCGACCGACGTGCACAAAACGTGCACGCTGGCCAGCCTCTTGAGCCGTTCGATCGAGGGTCGACCGACTGCTAGCACCCCACTCTCGGGTGGGAGTGCGGTCGACCGACCGGTCGACCGTAAGGCGTTGGCGGTCAACCGAGCGGTCGACCAGCCAGAGAGCAGATAGCCAGAGAGCATCTGCTCTCTGGATTGGGATGGTCGACTGGGCGGTCGACCGCTAGCCTCCAACGGTCAAAAATTTGACCGTTGGTGGTCGACTGGGCCGGTCGACCGCTAGCCGCTAGAGCTGTTTTTCAGCTCCAACGGCTAGTTCTTTGGAGGAGTATAAATACCCCATTTGTTTAGAGTTTTGGTTAAGATTTTAAGAGCAAAATTGTAACGCCCCGATTCTGCAGATACGGGGACGTCACTGCAACGTACATACGTAGGTCAGGAAAGGCCCCCACGTATATACGTAAGCAAAAGTACAACAAGAAAGGATCAGAGTGCAACGCAAAGCATGGTATACACACATATATGCCAACATAAAGTACAATACAAAGTCATCACAGTATATGATAAACATTACATTATACATGTATCAGTCATCACAACCTAGTCCAAAAGTAAATATACATCAAGAGTACAAAAGGCTTACTAGCAGGATGGAGATCCTGTGAGTCAAAAGAAATCAGGCACAAGGGGCTGAAGCTAGGATGGTCGCTCGCAAGAAGAGCTCGAACCACGGTGGACAACTCCACTCTGATCTAGCTACAGAACCTGAATGTGCAAATCCAAAGGGTCAAGACCTATAATAATCAATGAACTGCAAGCCAAGTGGCTAAGAGACATGAGAAGGGGTCAGAGCACAAGTATAGAATATAAGGGTGGTATAATATAATAATCACGAAACGGGAAAACCAATGTAATGCTAACTACGAGCAAAAGTGATTGTATATGCTTAAGTTACTGTCCTATGAGACTAATACGTCGAAGGAATAATCCAAACAAGGAAACCCTCATAAATATACCCTTGTCTCATACCACAGCAATCCCAAGCATATAGAATCAGAGTTGCAAATCATACAATAATCATAACGAGAATGCATAACAAGAAAGACGTGCATCATAGTGAGAAAGACAAAAACCAAGTAACCGGAATCATCACTGGAATCATAACCTAACAGGTATCATGATAGGAACCATAACAGGTACACATAAGGGAAACATTAATGCACAAGTAGTTGTATGGTTTCAGATTACGACTCCATGAGACTAGTACATCGAAGGAATAATCCAAACAAGGAAACCCTCATATATATACCTTCGTCTCACATTATCGTAATCCAAGTGCATACAAAAGTAACAGGAACACTTATTATTATTACTCGCTTAACCCATATATCTAGGTATGTGTCTCGGTATCGATCCCAACTCACATACATCCATATATAAGCTATTCGAGGTTTGTTATCGGAAGTGGATGGAGAACTGATATCTCTTCTTATAGAGGTACGTAGAAGCAATCATGTAACATATTCCCAGGCTATAAGCAAGATATCATCTATACTTATAGAGGTACGTAGAAGTAATCATGTATCATATTCCCAAGCTATAAGCAAGATATCATCTATACTTATAGAGGTACGTAGAAGTAATCATGTATCATATTCCCAAGCTATAAGCAAGATATCATCTATACTTATAGAGGTACGTAGAAGTAATCATGTATCATATTCCCAAGCTATAAGCAAGATATCATTCCGGCATCCATCACTTCCTCCCATACCCATTTAAGTTGTAGCTTATTAAGATATATCACTTTACGGGAAATAACAAGAATAGGTCATGATCAGGAATCAGGAGTACATAAGTACTATATAGTCAGGTCACTGCATATAAAGCAGGAATACAGGTCACTGATCATGATACAGTATAACAAGTCAAGGTTCCCGTAAAGATGACAATCACAAGTCAAGTACATCATGCTTGGTTTAGGTGATAGCATGACAAGGTGGTGATGTATAGCAAGCCATAAAACATAACCATGAATAAATAGTTGACCGGGTCAATCATAATATAACAATAGGGTCTAACAAGGGGGGTAGCATGCCAGTGGGTCAAGTGATCACATATAAGGTGTTGTGTGATATACATCTTGTTAAAAGTAAATAGATACATGACAAGGCTGTGTTAAAGTAAGGCATAAGGAAACATAGATACAACTTAGGGTTCAACGACCTCGAAGGGTCTGCCACGCATGTTATAGGGTAAGGAAACTATAATAACACAGCAAAGCACCAAGATATAAGAATGAGACAAGCAAATTTCAATGTCCATACATAAGCATGATACGATGGAGATATAGGTATCAAATTACAAGTCCTAACATGTGGATACATGATAACCATACATGAAGTATAAGTGGCGAGGTGAGCAAGGCAAGTGGAAACATAGAACAACTTAGGGTTCAACGACCTCGAAGGGTCTGCCACGCATGTTATGGAATAGGGAAGTAGTAATAATAACCCGACAAGGTGCATGTACAAGAATAAACAAGTAATGGCAATGGTCATGCATGATACAAACTAAGAGACAAGAACATTACGGAAAAGTTATAAGTATAGAAATAAAGCGAGTAGTTATGCGGCAATACATAAACATCGAGTATGAAGTGATTAGAGGTGTAGTACTTCAATTAATAGGTCATTAAGTACAAGGTGCACATACAAGTATAAAACAAGTAATTGCAATGGCCATACATAGGCATGATAAGGTGGAGGTATAAGCATCAATCAACAAGTCCTAACATGGGGATACATGATAACAATCATGGAGTGTAAGTGGTGTAACCAACGGAGTTTTTATGGTAACTTTCATTCTACGTATAGGAATAGAACGAGGAAAGATTTATTAGAAACTAGACTCCACTACCTTTCCAATGACCTATTACATGATAGGTTTTGATTAACCAAACTGCTCCAGAAATTCAAAACCTATCAGCTGTGCTGAATTCTGCAGCATGACAGTTTTGACCAACCTACAATGTTTCAGTCATAGCTTAAGTTACAGGTATCCGATGATGACATGGTATGAACCGTTGGAAAGTAGACTCGATTAGCTTTCTAACGGTATATTACATGACCTATTCCTTATTGAATATCCTTACGAAAGGAACCCCAAGATTCTGGTTTCAGTTTTGGACAGACTTTAACAGATTGTATTATTAGGGCAGAAAAATCAGATTTTTATGGGGGTTGTTCTAATAACTTAAAGGTAGGATTTTTATGGTATAAGGTGACCTGATCTACCAATACAAGCACACTAAAACAGAGAATAGCTATGGTGATTAATATATTCACATGGGAGAGTTGGATTTGTGTTGTGATGCCCTAAAAATGTGATTTTTATCTACAAGTGTACATGGATCTCAATCACTAGCATGTGGGGTGTTAAATAGGTCTTGGTGAGTAAGAAACTCACATGGAGGGGTTCAATTGGAGCTTGACCCAAGAAGAAGATGGTGGCTTCAATCCATGAGTGGTTGTTGAAGCTTGAGATGGAGAAGCTCCTCCTTGTGTTGCCTTGGAGGTTGGAGGTTGAAGAGGAAGTCCTTGTGAGGCCCTAGATGAATTCTTGAAGTTGGAGGTGGAGGGATTAGGGTTTCTTGAAGCTAGGGTTTGTGTGGAGGAGAAAGGGGATTTTGGAGAGCTTTGGTGAAGACAACTTCTTTGGAGAAGTGAAGAAAAAAATGAAATGAAATGCAAAGGATTTGTTTATATGGGTTTTGGAATTTGTAAAGGAGGTGGGAATTGTATAGAAAGGAGGGGGTTTGGTGTAAAAGGGAAAGCATGAGGTGTCACCCTCCATGCCACTTGGCCGGCCATGGGGAGGAGAGAGGGTTAGTGGGGTTAGGTGGGAGATTGAGTGGGAAATGAGGTGGCAAGACAAGGTGGAAAATAGAATTATGCAAAAATTGGAAAAATGCCCGAAATTCAAGTATCTCTGAATGATCTGAAAATTTACCCAAAAATCAAGAATAATATATAAAGATCAATAGTGAAATCCGTTCGAAGAAATACTGTATAGTTTTAAAGTTAAAAATCCCGGAATCTAAGATTTACCGACTCCGAAAGAAATTCCATAAAATCGTAAAATCCTCAGAAAAAGAATATAGACAGAAAATATGATTCCGAGAAATAAAGTCTAAAGAACCCTCATGAAATTCTAAACTGTTTGAGAATTAAAAATACTGGAATCAGTCTTCTACCGGCTCCGGCGGAAAATCCACAAATTCATAAAATCTTTAGAAAAAGTATATAAGTAAGGAATATGATTCTAAACAATAAAGTCTAAAGGACTATCATGAAATTCCAAACAGTTTGGGAAATAAAAATCCGGGAATCGGTCAGCGGCACTGGCTGACACCGGTTTTGAAGAAATTCAATTTAATCCGAGAAAAATCCAGAAAATCACAGAAAGTCTAATATATTGAAAATAACATTTAAAACTAAAATCGGTCAATTCTACACGTCAGAAATACCAAATCGAAGAATATACTATGATCGGGCCCTCGGCTCAGACTAGCGCTGACTCCGAGTCCACGAATCCAAATCTAATATAAAATAATCGTGTAAAGAATTCATGACACAGAATAAATACAGGAAACAATTCGAAAAAAAAAACGATCAAAAATCAGAATACGAAACTAAGTACGTATTCCGGGAACGGGGTATTACAATCTACCCACCTTACAAAAATTGCGTCCTCGCAATTTCGTAAGGGGTAGATTGAACACAAAAGGGGACGAAGGCACGAATGAAGGCATCATAAAATCAAAACAGGGAAGAAGATAAATACGAGAAGGACCAGAATTAACAATGATAGAATGACAAGGGAATGTATGCAGAATGATAACCAACTCAAATACAAGGGATGGGGGTAGTGGTTACCATGCCATCCCTAAGGTTCTGGATCCGGACACTGGTCTACACGCTTTGCTGCACTGCCTGATGCCTCAGCTCTACTCTGATCTGCTCCAGTTTCCACTCCCCTCTGCTGTTGGTCACTCGGTTGGGGTGGAACAGGTTCTGGATTCCTCCTTGGTGGCGGGGCTGGAAAAGCTGGGGCTGGACGAACCGGTCTAGCTGGTCCCACATATCCAACCTTTCGGTGCGGGCAATCCCTTATCATATGTCTCCCTGACCCACACCTTAAACACAATCTCTTGGCCTTCCAGCAATCCCTCTTAAAATGTCCTGGTTTATGGCAGAAATTGCATGTGTTCCCAGGACGAGGACGTTGGAACGGTCGCTTGATCTTTGGGCCAATGGTTGTCCTGGTCGTACTTCCTTCATTCACTTCATTCATCAACTGCACCGTCATCTTCATCGACTTCAAAGCCTTATTAATCGACTCGTTCTGCACCAACAGCCGTTCTACCTCACGGGCAACATCTGATACTTGCCCAGAGTCACGACGACCCGACCGCTTATCCATACCGAGACGATAAAGGATAACTGGAAATTGAGACAATGAAAGGATTTCAGGATAATGAAGGATGGAATCAAGGAGAACTAGATAAATCAAGAAGGACTAGATGACTTTGTACATTGATGTTGGCATCCGCAAATTACTAGAATTTGCTACTTGTTTGTACTATGGAGGTAAGAGCCTAAGCTGAACCTAGGCTCTGATACCAACCTGTAACGCCCCGATTCTGCAGATACGGGGACGTCACTGCAACGTACATACGTAGGTCAGGAAAGGCCCCCACGTATATACGCTAAGCAAAAGTACAACAAGAAAGGATCAGAGTGCAACGCAAAGCATGGTATACACACATATATGCCAACATAAAGTACAATACAAAGTCATCACAGTATATGATAAACATTACATTATACATGTATCAGTCATCACAACCTAGTCCAAAAGTAAAATATACATCAAGAGTACAAAAGGCTTACTAGCAGGATGGAGATCCTGTGAGTCAAAAGAAATCAGGCACAAGGGGCTGAAGCTAGGATGGTCGCTCGCAAGAAGAGCTCGAACCACGGTGGACAACTCCACTCTGATCTAGCTACAGAACCTGAATGTGCAAATCCAAAGGGTCAAGACCTATAATAATCAATGAACTGCAAGCCAAGTGGCTAAGAGACATGAGAAGGGGTCAGAGCACAAGTATAGAATATAAGGGTGGTATAATATAATAATCACGAAACGGGAAAACCAATGTAATGCTAACTACGAGCAAAAGTGATTGTATATGCTTAAGTTACTGTCCTATGAGACTAATACGTCGAAGGAATAATCCAAACAAGGAAACCCTCATAAATATACCCTTGTCTCATACCACAGCAATCCCAAGCATATAGAATCAGAGTTGCAAATCATACAATAATCATAACGAGAATGCATAACAAGAAAGACGTGCATCATAGTGAGAAAGACAAAAACCAAGTAACCGGAATCATCACTGGAATCATAACCTAACAGGTATCATGATAGGAACCATAACAGGTACACATAAGGGAAACATTAATGCACAAGTAGTTGTATGGTTTCAGATTACGACTCCATGAGACTAGTACATCGAAGGAATAATCCAAACAAGGAAACCCTCATATATATACCTTCGTCTCACATTATCGTAATCCAAGTGCATACAAAAGTAACAGGAACACTTATTATTATTACTCGCTTAACCCATATATCTAGGTATGTGTCTCGGTATCGATCCCAACTCACATACATCCATATATAAGCTATTCGAGGTTTGTTATCGGAAGTGGATGGAGAACTGATATCTCTTCTTATAGAGGTACGTAGAAGCAATCATGTAACATATTCCCAGGCTATAAGCAAGATATCATCTATACTTATAGAGGTACGTAGAAGTAATCATGTATCATATTCCCAAGCTATAAGCAAGATATCATCTATACTTATAGAGGTACGTAGAAGTAATCATGTATCATATTCCCAAGCTATAAGCAAGATATCATCTATACTTATAGAGGTACGTAGAAGTAATCATGTATCATATTCCCAAGCTATAAGCAAGATATCATTCCGGCATCCATCACTTCCTCCCATACCATTTAAGTTGTAGCTTATTAAGATATATCACTTTACGGGAAATAACAAGAATAGGTCATGATCAGGAATCAGGAGTACATAAGTACTATATAGTCAGGTCACTGCATATAAAGCAGGAATACAGGTCACTGATCATGATACAGTATAACAAGTCAAGGTTCCCGTAAAGATGACAATCACAAGTCAAGTACATCATGCTTGGTTTAGGTGATAGCATGACAAGGTGGTGATGTATAGCAAGCCATAAAACATAACCATGAATAAATAGTTGACCGGGTCAATCATAATATAACAATAGGGTCTAACAAGGGGGGGTAGCATGCCAGTGGGTCAAGTGATCACATATAAGGTGTTGTGTGATATACATCTTGTTAAAAGTAAATAGATACATGACAAGGCTGTGTTAAAGTAAGGCATAAGGAAACATAGATACAACTTAGGGTTCAACGACCTCGAAGGGTCTGCCACGCATGTTATAGGGTAAGGAAACTATAATAACACAGCAAAGCACCAAGATATAAGAATGAGACAAGCAAATTTCAATGTCCATACATAAGCATGATACGATGGAGATATAGGTATCAAATTACAAGTCCTAACATGTGGATACATGATAACCATACATGAAGTATAAGTGGCGAGGTGAGCAAGGCAAGTGGAAACATAGAACAACTTAGGGTTCAACGACCTCGAAGGGTCTGCCACGCATGTTATGGAATAGGGAAGTAGTAATAATAACCCGACAAGGTGCATGTACAAGAATAAAACAAGTAATGGCAATGGTCATGCATGATACAAACTAAGAGACAAGAACATTACGGAAAAGTTATAAGTATAGAAATAAAGCGAGTAGTTATGCGGCAATACATAAACATCGAGTATGAAGTGATTAGAGGTGTAGTACTTCAATTAATAGGTCATTAAGTACAAGGTGCACATACAAGTATAAAACAAGTAATTGCAATGGCCATACATAGGCATGATAAGGTGGAGGTATAAGCATCAATCAACAAGTCCTAACATGGGGATACATGATAACAATCATGGAGTGTAAGTGGTGTAACCAACGGAGTTTTTATGGTAACTTTCATTCTACGTATAGGAATAGAACGAGGAAAGATTTATTAGAAACTAGACTCCACTACCTTTCCAATGACCTATTACATGATAGGTTTTGATTAACCAAACTGCTCCAGAAATTCAAAAACCTATCAGCTGTGCTGAATTCTGCAGCATGACAGTTTTGACCAACCTACAATGTTTCAGTCATAGCTTAAGTTACAGGTATCCGATGATGACATGGTATGAACCGTTGGAAAGTAGACTCGATTAGCTTTCTAACGGTATATTACATGACCTATTCCTTATTGAATATCCTTACGAAAGGAACCCCAAGATTCTGGTTTCAGTTTTGGACAGACTTTAACAGATTGTATTATTAGGGCAGAAAAATCAGATTTTTATGGGGGTTGTTCTAATAACTTAAAGGTAGGATTTTTATGGTATAAGGTGACCTGATCTACCAATACAAGCACACTAAAACAGAGAATAGCTATGTTGATTAATATATTCACATGGGAGAGTTGGATTTGTGTTGTGATGCCCTAAAAATGTGATTTTTATCTACAAGTGTACATGGATCTCAATCACTAGCATGTGGGGTGTTAAATAGGTCTTGGTGAGTAAGAAACTCACATGGAGGGGTTCAATTGGAGCTTGACCCAAGAAGAAGATGGTGGCTTCAATCCATGAGTGGTTGTTGAAGCTTGAGATGGAGAAGCTCCTCCTTGTGTTGCCTTGGAGGTTGGAGGTTGAAGAGGAAGTCCTTGTGAGGCCCTAGATGAATTCTTGAAGTTGGAGGTGGAGGGATTAGGGTTTCTTGAAGCTAGGGTTTGTGTGGAGGAGAAAGGGGATTTTGGAGAGCTTTGGTGAAGACAACTTCTTTGGAGAAGTGAAGAAAAAAATGAAATGAAATGCAAAGGATTTGTTTATATGGGTTTTGGAATTTGTAAAGGAGGTGGGAATTGTATAGAAAGGAGGGGGTTTGGTGTAAAAGGGAAAGCATGAGGTGTCACCCTCCATGCCACTTGGCCGGCCATGGGGAGGAGAGAGGGTTAGTGGGGTTAGGTGGGAGATTGAGTGGGAAATGAGGTGGCAAGACAAGGTGGAAAATAGAATTATGCAAAAATTGGAAAAATGCCCGAAATTCAAGTATCTCTGAATGATCTGAAAATTTACCCAAAAATCAAGAATAATATATAAAGATCAATAGTGAAATCCGTTCGAAGAAATACTGTATAGTTTTAAAGTTAAAAATCCCGGAATCTAAGATTTACCGACTCCGAAAGAAATTCCATAAAATCGTAAAATCCTCAGAAAAAGAATATAGACAGAAAATATGATTCCGAGAAATAAAGTCTAAAGAACCCTCATGAAATTCTAAACTGTTTGAGAATTAAAAATACTGGAATCAGTCTTCTACCGGCTCCGGCGGAAAATCCACAAATTCATAAAATCTTTAGAAAAAGTATATAAGTAAGGAATATGATTCTAAACAATAAAGTCTAAAGGACTATCATGAAATTCCAAACAGTTTGGGAAATAAAAATCCGGGAATCGGTCAGCGGCACTGGCTGACACCGGTTTTGAAGAAATTCAATTAATCCGAGAAAAATCCAGAAAATCACAGAAAGTCTAATATATTGGAAAATAACATTTAAAACTAAAATCGGTCAATTCTACACGTCAGAAATACCAAATCGAAGAATATACTATGATCGGGCCCTCGGCTCAGACTAGCGCTGACTCCGAGTCCACGAATCCAAATCTAATATAAAATAATCGTGTAAAGAATTCATGACACAGAATAAATACAGGAAACAATTCGAAAAAAAAAACGATCAAAAATCAGAATACGAAACTAAGTACGTATTCCGGGAACGGGGTATTACAAAAATTTACAGAGTTTCTCTAGTGTTTTAAACAAGTTTTCAAAAGTGTTTTAGTGCCAAAAAGATCTATCTTATTTGTTTTTAGGGTTGGAAAAATCAAAGAAAATTTGGATTTGGGATATTTACTTAGTTCTTCATTTCTTTCAAATACAAGTTGTTTTCCCAAGTACTTTTCTTTGTGTTTTTGTTTCCAAACTCTTGGTTTTTCACACTTGAGCTATACCTACTATCCTATTCTATAGGATCATTTATTTGTGGGAAAATTGTTTGTGGTTAAGAAAACCACCAAGTTGTAAACCCTTTCATTTGTGATATCCCTCTTTGGTAGAGGTTGATTTGGGTTATGGTTAGCTCCCTCTTTGGTAGAGGTTGATGTTGTGGTTTACCCCTCTTGTGTGAGGTGGTGTTTGTATTGCCTCGGTGGAGGTTGTATTGGTTGGATTGGTAGAGTTCGGTACTCCGGTCTTTGGTAGACCCTTTGTATTGCCTCGGTGGAGGTTGTATTGGTTGAGAGAGGAGTTCGGTACTCCTAGTGGATTAGAAATCCTTCTCGGTGAAGGCGGGGACGTAGAGCTCGGTGCTCGAACCTCAAAACACATCTTGTTGTTTGCGTTTGATCCATTGTCTCTAAACTCTCTCTCTTTATTTGTGCATTGCTTTACTTTGTCATATCATATACATGCTTGTGTGTTTGTGTGCCTCACTTGTGCTTAACCACGAGAGCTTCATATAGTGCCTCAACTCTTATTCAGAGGAATCAAGAGGAGTTAGTCCAGAGCCCTTCACGGGGAATTCGGCTACACTCGTTGGTTGTACTAGGTGTTGTTGCAAATTAGTTTTAATTTTCGCATTTAGTTAATTAGATTAGCGGTACACCTATTCACCCCTCCTCTAGGTGTACTTTCAAATTCTCTCTTTTCAATATAAACTTTACAGCCCTTCCTTGTCTGAGACGAGATGCCCTTTTTCATATGCTCTACCTCTCTATTTATAGTAGAAGTAGCGGATAGACTCCTAATAGAAGTTGTGCATACATCAAGAGACATATTTTCAGGACTTAAATTTGAACTCTGGATATTAAGATAATATTTTTTCTCTTGACTTGAGGAGCAAGCTATTTCTGAATTTGAATTCTTCCCCTATCTCCAAATATAGTTGCTTTATCTCGTCCATTGATCTTCTCTCTATCCTTTTATTCTCTTCGATTTTCAATTTTATCTTCTAGAATTGACGAGATATCCATTTATCTTCAACGAAACCAATTGGGTCTTCAAAAATTCATTTTTTCCTTTGAATTTAGACTGGTATTATCTCATCATATATATTTAATCTTCAGATAAGATGGTTTCTAGAAGCTCTGAATTTGAATAGATCTCCTTGATTTACTTGATCTTTTAAATTGTTTGAATTTTATTGGATAAATCCGTCAATCTCTCCCTTTTCTTCATTAATTACACTACATACCACTAAACATGAAAATACATTAAAAAGTAGAGTTTTATTTAAAAATAAATGAAGAAAACATGACATATGTGATACAAAATGTGCAATGCACGTACACAATCAGGAGCCCACCTTAACATGAAGTCTAAAATATTCTGAAATCTGTCTCAGTTAACCACAAAGCTTTAAAAATTTTGGAGAGGGTTCTGTAAGCTATTAAAATATTATTGAAGACGAGTCCTTAGATGCGGACCTCATTCCAACGCGAAAGTCGCATTTCAATACAAAATGCGGACCTCATTCCAACGCAAAGGTCGCATTTTAATACAAAATGCGAATCTCGCATCCAATTGCAAGTGCAGGCCTCTCAAGCTCCGCGTTCCAACTCAAACACGGGCCTCAGACAAGCTCCGTGTTCCAACTCAAATGCAGACATCAGCAAACTCCACGTCTCAACTCAAACGCGAGTCTGTGAGCTCCGCGTTTTAACAACAGAACAAAGCCCATGAGGGTCGCGTGTTGTTATAACTGCCAGCTATTACTGGGTCAATTAACACCCACGTAATGAGGCTATTAATCTCCATTATGGAGAAATTTTAGGGGCCAATTCTACCACTAAGAACCCTGATAAATAGCTATGAAAGCTGAGGGGGAAGGGGAATCGATAAAAAGATGATCAGGAAGAGAAAGAAAAAGGAAAGGAGAGTCCAAGAGCAAAAGTCAGTCTTCGAAGTTCTTGAAGCCTAGAAAATTTAACTCTTTTTCTTAAAACTTGCTGAATGCAAGTTATAAAATTTCTTGGAGATTCAATCACTGATAGAAGCTATGCACTTCACTAGTGACCCAAAGAGAAGATCCAAAAGAAAAGCTTTCGATCAGCCAGTCAATAGAAGACAAGAATCACCTTCCATCACTACACGAAATACCCGACACTAAACAAAGAGAAGATCTACTCAAACCCTCCTCTCTTTTGTAATTAGGAGTTGTTCTATTGTAATTTTCATTCATTCAAAGAAATTTGAAATAAACACAATTCTCGAGAGAAACAGTCATGGGGAGTGAAAAGGAAGCGATGTCTCATGTTGAAACATCCTCTCCGACCCTGGCCTTTTGGTCTTCTCTTCACTAAAGCCAGGACCTTTTGATAGAGGCGCGAGCAATATGATGGTGTCTTCCGGTAGATGCCCCCTATGACTCCTGAGTATGTCCTCTGAGTACGTAGGTGAGGAGGGACTAGCAGGATGGATTGGAGTGCCTGGACCTAGATCTGATGTATTCTTTTCAAAAATGTAAACACGCAAATGTAATGGAATTTATTGTATTATTATTATTAGATGTAATCAAATAAATATAATGGAATAGTATTTGGAATGGAAATATTTTGGATGGAAATGAATTTTGAAATGAAAATATTTAATGCTTAGATATTGCCTGACTTGTTTTTACCTTTGGCTTTTGGAATTGGTACTGCCATGCCTCTTCAGAGTGCTGATCTCTACCTATGGTATAGTTGGTTGGATATGGAGTGGATTGGAGTTTGTGATGTTGTTTCCGAGTGAGGAAGATCCCATTAGTGGTACCTACAAACTTTTGACCTCCGAGTGGGAAAAATCCTAGCAAAGTTACGTTCACAGTTGTCTCTGAGTGAGGGTAATCCCATCAACGGAGTGGTGAATTTGGTAGGGCTCTGAGTAAGGATAATAGCCATCATCAGATTGGGTCTGTCATCTCCGAGTAGGGGTGGAACTCATCCGCGGAGAGGCGAACCTAGTTGGTCTTCTAGTGGGGGAAATTCCAATAGCAAAGTTGGATTCACAGTCATTTTTGAGTAGGGGTAATCACATCAATGGAGCGGTGAACTTGGCAGGACTCTAGGTAGGGGTAATACCGATCATCAGATTTGGTCACTCGTCTCTGAGTGGGGATGGAACCCATCAGCAGAGAGGCGAACTTGGTTGGTCTCAAAGTGGAGAAAATCCAGCTTTGGAGTGTACCTGACTGCTCGTAGGCTAGCCGACGAGGTGCCCGTAGGTGGGTTCATGTTGTCATTTTTGAGTGGGGAAAATCCTAGCAACAGAGTGTGAGAACATAGTTGGTCTTTGATTGGGAAAAATCCCAACAACGGAGTGTGCCTGACTACCCGTAGGCTAGCCAACAGGGTGCCCGTAGGCGGGTTCACGTTGCCATCTCCGAGTGGGGAAAATCCAAGCAGTGGAGCGTGCAAACATAGTTGATCTCTGAGTGGGAGAAATCCCAACAGTGGAGTGTGCCTGACTACTCGTAGGCTAGCAAACAAGGTGCCCGTAGGCAGGTTCGTGTTGTTGTCTCTGAGTGGAGCATGTGAACATAGTTGGTTTCCAAATTGGGGAAATCCCAGCAGCGAAGTGGGGTTCGCAGTCGTCTCCGAGTGGGGAAAATTTCAGCATCGGAGCGGCGAACTTGGTAGGGCTGGAATGGTTAAGGAAAAAATATAGTTTTATGCAATTACTAAATAAAATACATAAAATATAATTAAAATATAGGGGTATCATGGATGAAAGTACTGCCATGTCTTTATGTAACGCCCCGATCCTGCGGGTACGGAGACGTCACTGCGACGTATATACGTAAGTCAGAAGTACCTTCACGTATATACGCTAAGCATCAGTACAGGCAAGAATCAGAGTGCGGAAGCAAGTGGTGCATTATACATTCCAACACATGAGTACAATTACAGAGTTATCACCAGATGTGATAAATATTACAGTAATATTACATCACCAGATAGGCGCAAATGCGAGAGTACAAGGGATATACTAGAGTAAACAGTATAAAAGGCACTCACGAGTTTACTAAAAGGAAACTCGAGAGGCATACAGGGGCCTGGAAGGATAGAGCTCAGGACGGTTAGCTGGAGATCCACGCTACCGCTGTGCTACTCTGATCAGCAACAGGGAGGATCCACACGCTCCAATGCTCCAAAACCTGGACATGAGGATCCAGGGGAGTCAGATGAAACTCCCCAGGCGAGTGGTAGGCAAAAGCCAAGTGGCGAGCATAGATGAGCACAAGTGTGTATACAGGTATAGCAGGTATGAACAGGTATAACATAATCATCATAAAACAGGAAATCCGATGTAAAACCTTATTATGTGCAAAACCGATTATACAAGCTTAGGTCACGGCTTCATGAGACTAGTACCTCGAAGGAATAATCCAAACAAGGAAACCCTCATCTATATACCTTTATCCCATGTCATCGTAATCTAAGCGCATAGAACCAGAGTTGCAAATCACACAATAGTCATAACAGGAGTACATAACAGGAGTTATAACAGGAATCGGAACAGGAGTTCATAACATGCATAACAGGAATCATAACGGGCATCATAACAGGAATAACAGGAATCATAACAAGCATCATGATAGGCATCTATTATTATTATTACTCGTCTGACTCATATATCTAGGTATGTGTCCTGGTGTACATCCCAACACACATACATCCATATATAAGCAAGCCGAGGGTTGTTACTGGAAGCTGATGAAGAACTGATAGCACTTCTTATAGTAGTTCCCGTACACCCGGGACCAGCTTGAGGGCCTTAAATCCCCCTAACACGCATCTTCTGAGGGCCTTAAATCCCTCTAACACGAATCGTCAGTTCAGGTATTCCACTACTATAAGCAAGGCATCATACCGGCATCCATCACTTCCTCCCATTCCCCGTGCAAGTTGTCCTTTTTATGGCTCATCAATATTATCAGATTACGGGAATAACTGGACATGACAGGAAATGGCCCTACAGATTCAAGAGGTGGCCCCCATAGATTCAAGAGGTGGCCCCCACCACGTGTGTGGTGTGGCACTTTGTTCCATGTGGCACTTTGTTCTGAGGGATGGATTCTAGAGGTGGCCCCCACAGATTCAAGAGGTGGCCCCCACCACGTGTGTGGTGTGGCACTTTGTTCCGTGTGGCACTTAGTTCTATTCAGGATAACAAGGCAGGATTCCTGTAAACATGATAATCACAAGTCAAGAGTAGAGAGTTATTCATAACAGGTATCAGGTTCATCAGGTCAATGCCAAGTGTTCATGACAGGTGGTATACATGAGTTAGTGTCAAGTAGTAGTATGTCAAGTATTGGTCTCGAGTATCATGTGTCAGGCATAACACGGTAAGAACTGGTATCGGGTATCACATATAGCATGGCAAGTAGTAAAGTAGTTGCGGAGTATAACCAAGCTGAGCCAAGGGACCTGACGGTCTCAACTCACTGATAGTGCGTGACCGGAGGCTGAAGAGCTGAAGGACCTGACGGTCTCAACTCACTGATAGTGAGTGACCGGAGGCTGAATCATGGAGAGACCTGCAATGTTAGTACCACATGAACAAGAATAATAGTACAAGCATTCGTCACAGAGCAATACATGTTCAGATATTGGCACTCGGCCATACACAAATAAAGGGTCCCAGCCCAATACATAATACATGAAAGCATGGAGTAAAACACATGTCAACCCGACGAAGCGGGGAAACCCAAATGGAGGCGAGAGCGAGGACACTCGCCTAAATCACCAGATATGCCGAAGGGTCCGAAATCCACTGAACTCGGGACGCGCCATAATTATGGAAGGAAAGAGTGTACAGGGAGACGCGGTTTGAGGAAGTGAGACGCGGGGGTTCGTGTCGCAGGAATGGCAGACGCCGGAATAGCAAACGCGGAAATCACAGACGCGAGGATCGCGTCGCGAGAATAGCAGACGCGGGAATCACAGACACGGGAAATAGCAGACGCGGGAATCACGTTGCGTAGGAGCCACAAACGCGGGGTTCGAGACCCGCGTTTAAATCAGGACGCGAGGAAAACGCAGACGCGGTCGTTGGTCCGCGTCGCGTTTATACAAGAAGAACACAGACGCGGATATGGGTTCTGCACCGCGTCAATAAAAGAACGCGCGGATTGCGTTAGGAAATTGCCTAGACGCGGGGGTTTGAGATCCGCGTCAGGAAACAAACAGAGAGGAGGGAAAGTGACATCTTGGTGGTGGGGTTGTTGTTGCAATTGTCACCGAAATGATTTCCGGAATAATCGTAGACGATTACCGGAATAATCAACGGAGATATTGCCAACGAAGAAGAGCTCGGCCCCAATCCAAAGGAGTGGCCGGCCCTAAAAGATGATGGGGAGAAGGTGGTGGAAAATAGTAGAGGTGATGGTTATGTCGTTGTAATCGTCACCGGAATGATTACCGGAATAATCGTAAACGATTACCGGAATAATCACCGGAGAGGTTACCGACGAAGAAGTGCTTGGCCCCAATCCAAAGGAGGTGGCCGGCCTTCACAAGATGATGGAGTGATGGTGGCTTTGTGGAGGATTTGAAGGAGGAGTTGGTGGTGTTTAGAGTTTTGGTGAAGGTGAAGAGAAAAATGAAGGAAAAAGGAGAAGGAAAGGTTTATATAGGATTTGAAATTTGTGAAGGAGATGTAAAAATGTTTTAGGGAGGGGGTTTTTTGTAAAATGAATAGGTGAGGTGGCTCTCTTGGCCAACCTTGTTGATGGGAGAGGAGTTTGAGTGTTTTGGGATATTTTTGGAGAAGATATTTTGGTGGAGGAGATATTTTGGAGAAGATATTTTTGGTGGAAAAATGGAGAATTTGGTGGAAGGAAAAAGAAGGAAAGAAAAAGGAAAAAGGAAAAGAAAATGAAAAGAGGAAGATATTTTCTTGGAAGAAAAGTGAAAATAATTATAGTGGCGGATTCCCGGGATTCAGTTGCAGATGCGGAAAACTTTCGGGAAAATACCGAAATCGTCCCGAAATCAAGTACCTCGGAACGACCCGCAAAAATTCTCAAAAATCAAGAATATTATTCTAAGACTCATGGTGAAAGCCGTTTTTAGAAATTCTTTATAGTTTTGAAATTAAAAATCCTGGAATCAGCCGTCAATATCGGTCGATACCAACTCGGGCAGAATTTTGATAAATTCTGAAAATGCCCCAAAAATGAATTAAGATAGTAAATATTATTCTAAAAAAAATATGTTAAAGCGGTTTCTCAAAATTTGACTCCATTTGTAAATTAAAAATCCAGAAGTCGGTCAGCGGTGCTGGTCGACACCGGTTTTGAAGATTTTCATTTTAATTAAGGAAAATTCTAGAAAATCACCGAAAATCTAAAATAATAGAAAATGATGTTTAAAACTGAAATCGGTCAAATTGGATTATCGGAAAGACCAAATCGAGCAATTTACTAGGATCGGGTTCTCGGTTCAGACTAGGGCTGACTCCGAGTCCACGAATCCAAATCCAAGACAAAACGATCATATAAAGAATTACAAATACAGGAAGTAAATCGAAAAATACGATCGAGAAATCCGAATACGCAACTAAGTGCGTATTCTGGAAGCGGGGTGTTACAATCCATCCACCTTACAAAAAAATTGCGTCCTCGCAATTTCGATAAGGGGTAAATTGAACACAAAGAGGACAAGGGCGGGAATAAAGGCTTCGAAAAACCAAAACAGGGGTAAGATGAACACAGGAGGGACCAGGATGGACAATGAGAGGATGATGAAGTGGAATATTTAGAAAGATAATCAACCCAAGGTACAAAAGATCAGGGGTAGCTGGACAAGGATAACCAACTCAAAACACAAAAGGTCAGGGGTTGCTGTTACAGTAACATCCTCAAGGTTCCTGCTCCAGATACTGAGCTTCATATTCTGCTGCTGCTTCATCCGATACCTCTGTCGCCATGTTGTGAACTTGGCCTCTGCCATAATCTGCTCTAGGTCTTGCTCCTCTCTGTGGGTGATCATATTGCTGAGGTGGAAATGGAGCTCTTTGGTCTACGGGTTCTGGGTTCCTTCTTGGTGGTGGAGCTGGAAGTGCCGGGGCTGGAAGTGCTGGTCTGACTGGTGCCACATTTCCCAACCTTCTGAACGGGCAATCCCTTATTGCGTGACTCCCTGTCCCACATGCTAAACATAGTCCATTAGCCATTCGACAGTCTTTCTTATAATGTCCAGGCTTGTGACAGAAGTTGCATATGATCTGAGGAAGAGGAGGTTGGAATGGTCGCTTGATCATCGGACCATGGGTTGTCCTAACTGTATCTTCCTCATTCATCAACTGAAAAGGCCTCTTCACTGACTTGCTCTGCACCTGGTTCTCACTCTTCTTCTCCAGTCCCCTTTCTACTTCACGGGCAATGGAGAGAACTTGGGAGTAAGTCTTCAGCTGTTGAGGAATAAGAAACATCTGGACATCCATCTTCAGTCCTTGCTGAAATCGGCTAGCCCGTTTTTCTTCGTCTGTCACCATGTAGGGTGCAAACCTGCTAAGCCTCAAGAATTCGGCAGCATATTCATCCACTGTCCGATTGCGTTGCTGCAGGCGGATAAATTGTTCTTCCATTTCCTTCTGAGCTGTTGCAGGGAAGAATCTCTCATAGAACCCCTTTGAGAATTGGTCCCATGTAATGGGTTTCTCCAGTGTTGCTTCTTCTGCCAACCACCAGGTTCTGGCCACATCTCTCAGTTGTATCTTGGCCACTTCAACTTGGTTCTCATCAGGAACTCGGGCCGCCTTCAAAAGATCTGTTGTGTCTATCAGCCACTATTCTGCATCCAGGGGCTTCTCTGTACCTAAAAAGATCGCTGGCTGTAATCTCCTAAAATCTGACACGTTGCCTGGTCTCTGTTCTCGGGGTGCAACTAACAGTCCTTGACGTAGAAGCTCTGTCTGCTGTTGTTGGCTCTGCATCATCCCTTGAAGCACCCTCATCATACCTTCATTGTCTCTGTTGGGTCCATCTTGAGAGGTACTAGGACCATTGCGTGTTCCCCGTCTTTCCATATTTGAGTTGGTTGGAGTGGTAACAAGAAGAAACTGGAAGGGAAAAGATTGAAGGGTCTCAGGATACAAGGAATGGATCAGAAGAAAGAGAGAGATAACTCTGCACTTGTAGTTGGATTGTATAACCAGGACTCATGCATTCCAGTTGCAAATTTCATTACCATTAATTTGCCATCTGGACGTACTGAGGAGGTGAGAGTTGCAAATTTCATTACCATTAATTTGCCATCTGGACGTACTGAGGAGGTGAGAGCCTAAGCTGACCTAGGCTCTGATACCACCCTGTAACGCCCCGATCCTGCGGGTACGGAGACGTCACTGCGACGTATATACGCAAGTCAGAAGTACCTTCACGTATATACGCTAAGCATCAGTACAGGCAAGAATCAGAGTGCGAAAGCAAGTGGTGCATTATACATTCCAACACATGAGTACAATTACAGAGTTATCACCAGATGTGATAAATATTACAGTAATATTACATCACCAGATAGGCACAAATGCGAGAGTACAAGGGATATACTAGAGTAAACAGTATAAAAGGCACTCACGAGTTTACTAAAAGGAAACTCGAGAGGCATACAGGGGCCTGGAAGGATAGAGCTCAGGACGGTCAGCTGGAGATCCACGCTACCGCTGTGCTACTCTGACAGCAACAGGGAGGATCCACACGCTCCAATGCTCCAAAACTTGGACATGAGGATCCAGGGGAGTCAGATGAAACTCCCAGGCGAGTGGTAGGCAAAAGCCAAGTGGCGAGCATAGATGAGCACAAGTGTGTATACAGGTATAGCAGGTATGAACAGGTATAACATAATCATCATAAAACAGGAAATCCGATGTAAAACCTTATTATGTGCAAAACCGATTATACAAGCTTAGGTCACGGCTTCATGAGACTAGTACCTCGAAGGAATAATCCAAACAAGGAAACCCTCATCTATATACCTTTATCCCATGTCATCGTAATCTAAGCGCATAGAACCAGAGTTGCAAATCACACAATAGTCATAACAGGAGTACATAACAGGAGTCATAACAGGAATCGGAACAGGAGTTCATAACATGCATAACAGGAATCATAACGGGCATCATAACAGGAATAACAGGAATCATAACAAGCATCATGATAGGCATCTATTATTATTATTACTCGTCTGACTCATATATCTAGGTATGTGTCCTGGTGTACATCCCAACACACATACATCCATATATAAGCAAGCCGAGGGTTGTTACTGGAAGCTGATGAAGAACTGATAGCACTTCTTATAGTAGTTCCCGTACACCCGGGACCAGCTTGAGGGCCTTAAATCCCCCTAACACGCATCTTCTGAGGGCCTTAAATCCCTCTAACACGAATCGTCAGTTCAGGTATTCCACTACTATAAGCAAGGCATCATACCGGCATCCATCACTTCCTCCCATTCCCCGTGCAAGTTGTCCTTTTTATGGCTCATCAATATTATCAGATTACGGGAATAACTGGTCATGACAGGAAATGGCCCTACAGATTCAAGAGGTGGCCCCCACCACGTGTGTGGTGTGGCACTTTGTTCCATGTGGCACTTTGTTCTGAGGGATGGATTCTAGAGGTGGCCCCCACAGATTCAAGAGGTGGCCCCCACCACGTGTGTGGTGTGGCACTTTGTTCCGTGTGGCACTTAGTTCTATTCAGGATAACAAGGCAGGATTCCCGTAAACATGATAATCATAAGTCAAGAGTAGAGAGTTATTCATAACAGGTATCAGGTTCATCAGGTCAATGCCAAGTGTTCATGACAGGTGGTATACATGAGTTAGTGTCAAGTAGTAGTATGTCAAGTATTGGTCTCGAGTATCATGTGTCAGGCATAACACGGTAAGAACTGGTATCGGGTATCACATATAGCATGGCAAGTAGTAAAGTAGTTGCGGAGTATAACCAAGCTGAGCCAAGGGACCTGACGGTCTCAACTCACTGATAGTGAGTGACCGGAGGCTGAAGAGCTGAAGGACCTGACGGTCTCAACTCACTGATAGTGAGTGACCGGAGGCTGAATCATGGAGAGACCTGCAATGTTAGTACCACATGAACAAGAATAATAGTACAAGCATTCGTCACAGAGCAATACATGTCCAGATATTGGCACTCGGCCATACACAAATAAAGGGTCCCAGCCCAATACATAATACATGAAAGCATGGAGTAAAACACATGTCAACCCGACGAAGCGGGGAAACTGTTGACTGATTTTTCCTGCACACAAAAATTAGAATATTAGATTAAGAATAGATCGTGCGAGGAATCAGTTCTAATCCGCGGTAGCAGGGCTATGCGGGTCGTGATCCTCAGGGAGGGACTGCGATAGAAGCGTTAAGCAAGTTTCTCTAAAAATTATCTTTTTTAGTTAATTTGTTAGTCACGATGGTATTTACAAAGAAAAGTGGTATTTACAATGAGTTGTGGGAAAGAATATTGGAGAGGTGTGGATTTGATCTACAAAAAAAAAAAAAAGAAAAGAAACGAAAAGAAAAGAAAACTTACTTGAGATTGGTTGAAGAAAGAACGTGAAAACCTTACATGTTCTACCTTGCTTAGGAGGCGTTCCACGAATAGATCATAAGATCGATCTCAATCCCTGTGCACATTATATCGTCAAGCATACTCAAGTACGAAGTGATGCGTAGCTTGGAGGAGACGTCTTCATGAACTATCGCTGGTTCTCACAGAGCTTAGTTATACGTGCTTATGGAATCCACTTGCATGTTCATCAACAACCACAAGATCACAGAGAAAAAGAAAAGAAAAACAAAATAAAAATAACACATAAGAATAAAGAACAAAAAGAAAAGTAATTACCTTTATTGCTTTAATCAATGGCAGAGAAAAGAAGATACATCGGTGTCACGCTCAATATAATCCTCTCTCTCTCTTGAAAATAAAAAGAAAAGAAACCCTAATTTACAAAAGAAGAAAACCTAGAAGAAACCCTAATTTTGGCCCTTGGCTCTTCTCTGGACGCTGGCCCTCTTTACGTTGCAATGCAGGTGCTATTTATAGATGCAGAATGCCACAGAGTCCCAGATAAACATCACCACAAAATCTGCTCTCTGGATAAGCTAGGATTGCCGCGGAAACGCGGCTTTTGCCGCGGGTCCGCGGCACTTTAGTGGCTGCTGGCCACGCGCTTTGGCGCGTGGCGTCTCCTGGTCCGTCCATCTGAACGTTTGCTTCTGGAATTTCGATCCTGGCTCTTTATCGTGGGATATGGATATAACTTGGAAATCAAGTTATCTAGATTTTGAATTCTCCCAATCTCTTTTTAAACGAATTTCCTTCTCATCTTTGGCTTTATGCTCATCCTGCAAGAATTTAGGGTTTGGTAGAATTCTATCCTTCCCTAAACTTGATTAATTGCAACTTTAGCCCTTGCATAATTTCCCTTTGACAATTGATATTTGCACTTTGACTCTTGGGCTTCAAATATGGGCTTGGATCTGGGCTTTTGGGCTCTTTAAGCTTTAATTCTTTCTTTTTATTATTTCGAGGCCTGCACACAATAAATCACAAAATATTAATAAATGTGCAGAATTATATAAATAAATATGAAAATGTGACGGTAAATATGATGATAAAAATGCACTTTTCACTACCAATCACACCCCCACACTTATCTTTTTGCTCGTCCTCGAGTAAAAACAAAGAAAAAGAAAAATTAATCTAACCTAACTCACTTTCGTAGGAATCACGGTTGCACTTAGCATGTGCAACAAGCCGTTAAACCTCTAGGTTACCCTAGAGGACGAGTGTTGTCTCGTGAGGGTTTTCAGCGGATTGCACCCACAAAATCCATAAAAAGAAAAATATTTGAATTATTATTGAAGAGACTAAGTAGTCTATAAGTTTTAGGATCCTCATTTTTATTTATTCTTAGACTTAGTCTTTATAAAGTAAATTGTTTTCATTTTAGGTAAGGGTCAAAATTGAATTTCTAATATAGTCTTTTTCGTTACCAAAAATCATATGCATCCTTGTAACTTGGATAGGAATTCCTTAACTTGGACTCTCATGCCTCTTTAATTTTTTTTTCTCTTCCTTTTTTTTTAATTTATTTTTAATATGTATAACTCATCTAATTTTCTTTCGTGTAAGCATCAAGGCTTCTTGAGGCCCTCATACCTAACTAATTGACTCTTAGATGTGTTAATACATATATAAGTAATTTTTTCTTAATTTCCTTAGGCTTTCTAATCCACCCATGTAACGAACTTAAAGTCGATGACTCCCAACCAGTTGGCTTTAGGGCACCAGGTGAGAAAACACCCCGCGGACTCAAATTCGAGTGAACTAGGCCCAAAACTAAGGACTTTATTTTATTTACTCACCTTTAGGCATGAATACTTATGCTTCTTGAGGCACATGTATCAGCTTAATTGGTGATTTTTTTTCTTTTTTTTTTCTTTTTTTTTTATGAGGCACAAGGTCTTTGTCTTAGAATCCTAGATATGCATTTGGTATGCAAATTTCATTAAGGTAAAAATCAAGACTAATTATTTATTCAATTTCTCTCCTATACCTAAAAATTAAACAATTTATTTATTTTGACCAAGTTTTTAGAAATCCTAATCATGATTTTCCTAATCCTTAAAACTAACTTAGGTTTCTTTCAAAAAATAAGTCAAAATACTGTCCTTTTTATAACATTTTTTTTTAATTTTTTTTTTTAAAAGCAAATTTGTTAGTGTCTACTTATGTTAGTATGTTAGTAAAGCCCACCCCCACACTTATCTCATGCATTGTCCTCAATGTATGAAATGAATGCATATATGCATGAAAAAGAACAAGGGAAGGCGGAAGTTACCTTAGGGGGTGGTTCCGGTGGTGGTCTAATTGGTCCACGAAATGCGGCCCAAACAAGATAACGTGGTAGTTCACGGGACCTACCTTTATTGACCTCTTTTTTATTTACATATTTACAGTCCCCAGAATGAATAGGATCATGGAAGATCCTCTCGTGAAACTTACTCCCTTTACATGACCAGTCCTGGAAAATCATCACAGAGTCATGGTCTATACCTATGTCCAACAAAAGAATGTGACTTGGTAGAATGGTTGACTTGGACTCAAGAATGATAGGTTCAGGAACTAATACCGACTCAGGAAAGAAACTTAAATCAAGTAAGGGTTCAGGAGTCGAGCATGGTTCAAGAAGTGGGTCCAAGTCAAGAAATGAAAACTCAAGTCCACAATCATTTTCCCACAATGGAATGTGACTCAATGTTGGTGATTCAAGTTCAGGAATGATAGGTGTGGGAATCAAAACTGACTCTAAAATATTACCTAAGTCGGGTAACAAAACAGGAGTCAATAATGATTCAGGAATTTGAACTTGATCATAGATTTGGGAATCTAGGTCACATATCTCATTAGTTTCAATCTCATAAAAATGGGAACTTGCCAATTTTTCCATGGGACTTTCAAAATTGCACAATTGGTCAAGTTCAATATGATCATCAAAAATGGGTGATTCAATTTCATGATCTATGGGTACGGGAATAAATGTTGGCTCAGAAAATTGGTCCAAATTGGGTAAGGATACTGGAGTCAACATAGATTCGAAGATGAAAACTGAATCGCAAAGTTGGGGATCGGGTTCACATTCATAATCTAATTCAATCTCATTGAAATTAAAACTAGCCAATTTGTCCAAGGATTGGGATTGAGCAAGTTCATATTGATGTGATGAAATTGAATTTTGATCAAGGTCTTCTAGACAGAATGATTCTTGGTTCCTATCAACTTGGTTGGTTCGCTTAAGAATGTTTGAAAGTCTAGAAATTTGATCATTCATTATATCTTGCAACCGATCCACTTTTTCTTCTAACCCATCAAATAGATCAATGGTGGACTGAAACCTTGGTGATGTGGGAGAAGACGTATATGAAGATACTGGTTGAACAGGTGGTTGACCATATGGCTCAGGGGTATTGAATCCCCATTGACTCTGTGAAGAGTAGTGATGATTATTCCAATCTTGTTCATAGTATTGGGACTGGGGCATGTAATGATTCGGATAAGACCAATCTGGCACACTAGGTTGGTCAAAGTTATGATATGCCGGGTTGGTAATATCCGAATAAGAGGTTGGTGTGTAATATGGATCCTCATTAAAATTGAAACAATTGTTGTTATAGGCCATATCACACAATCACAAACAAAACAAAAAGAAAACAAACAAAGAAGAAAAATTTCTAACCTAAGTTAGGGTAGACCTAGACCTAGACGACTCCTAACTGATTAGACTGTCCACGGGAGGTAGGGTGCAGACTTTGACCACAAGTTAATCAGCCAGGTCAGGGCAAGAGTGGTGGGAGGTTTTCCGTCAAAGACGTTCCTTAATTAAATAACCACCACACTTCGGGCTTTCGGCCCTCAATCCCCTTCCTAGACACTGATTTGGCAAGAGTCAACTTCCAGCACTGTTCCCCCTTAGGATAATCTCCTAATTGAGTCCGAGATGTCCCTAGGGCCAACGTCTACTCTTTTTTTAGTTAGGCTTGGGTTAGTGAGTGCTTGGGATATGATTTTTGGGCTAAGGAAGGGTGATGAAATCCCCACCTTATCTTATTTATAGGTTATGCCCTTAAATTTGAATTGTGCAAGTGTACAAGAAATATAACTAAGATACACTCAAAGCATGAAAATCAAGCAAGAGATGATTCCTAGTTTACATGCAATGCAACACGTACCTTGCCTCCAGCACTCTTCAACAGTAAAAGTAAAAGAATTGAAAGACACGTGCCTAGAATGCAAATGTCTAAACAATTTTTAACAATTACAACCGATTTTTACTGTTGATTAAATTAGCAGGTATATGGTGAATAATACAGAAAGTTAAGTACTGCAGAAGCTGTATTTTGCAGAGCTGAAGACCCTGCAGAAAATTCGTCAGAAGTTAACTCCTCTTTGCCGCAGATCCGCGGCTTTTGCCGCGTTTCTGCGGCAATTTGGAGGGATCCTGGGCTCTGCTTTCGAGAGCAGAGGTCCAGGTCCACTTATATGTCACTGCAGTTGCCAAAATCCTGTTTCTTCACCTGTAACCTGCAACAGAAAAGAATAAAGAATAAGTTAATAAAAAATATTTTTTTTTTATTAGAGAATAACTTACCGTCCCTCCCCGGCAACGGCGCCAATTTGTTGATTGATTTTTCCTGCACACAAAAATTAGAATATTAGATTAAGAATAGATCGTGCGAGGAATCAGTTCTAATCCGCGGTAGCAGGGCTATGCGGGTCGTGATCCTCAGGGAGGGACTGCGATAGAAGCGTTAAGCAAGTTTCTCTAAAAATTTATCTTTTTTAGTTAATTTGTTAGTCATGATGGTATTTACAAAGAAAAGTGGTATTTACAATGAGTTGTGGGAAAGAATATTGGAGAGGTGTGGATTTGATCTACAAAAAAAAAAAAAAAGAAAAGAAACGAAAAGAAAAGAAAACTTACTTGAGATTGGTTGAAGAAAGAACGTGAAAACCTTACATGTTCTACCTTGCTTAGGAGGCGTTCCACGAATAGATCATAAGATCGATCTCAATCCCTGTGCACATTATATCGTCAAGCATACTCAAGTACGAAGTGATGCGTAGCTTGGAGGAGACGTCTTCATGAACTATCGCTGGTTCTCACAGAGCTTAGTTATACGTGCTTATGGAATCCACTTGCATGTTCATCAACAACCACAAGATCACAGAGAAAAAGAAAAGAAAAACAAAATAAAAATAACACATAAGAATAAAGAACAAAAAGAAAAGTAATTACCTTTATTGCTTTAATCAATGGCAGAGAAAAGAAGATACATCGGTGTCACGCTCAATATAATCCTCTCTCTCTCTTGAAAATAAAAAGAAAAGAAACCCTAATTTACAAAAGAAGAAAACCTAGAAGAAACCCTAATTTTGGCCCTTGGCTCTTCTCTGGACGCTGGCCCTCTTTACGTTGCAATGCAGGTGCTATTTATAGATGCAGAATGCCACAGAGTCCCAGATAAACATCACCACAAAATCTGCTCTCTGGATAAGCTAGGATTGCCGCGGAAACGCGGCTTTTGCCGCGGGTAATAAAAAGAAAGAATTAAAGCTTAAAGAGCCCAAAAGCCCAGATCCAAGCCCATATTTGAAGCCCAAGAGTCAAAGTGCAAATATCAATTGTCAAAGGGAAATTATGCAAGGGCTAAAGTTGCAATTAATCAAGTTTAGGGAAGGATAGAATTCTACCAAACCCTAAATTCTTGCAGGATGAGCATAAAAGCCAAAGATGAGAAGGAAATTCGTTTAAAAGAGATTGGGAGAATTCAAAATCTAGATAACTTGATTTCCAAGTTATATCCATATCCCACGATAAAGAGCCAGGATCGAAATTCCAGAAGCAAACGTTCAGATGGACGGACCAGGAGAAGCCACGCGCCAAAGCGCGTGGCCAGCAGCCACTAAAGTGCCGCGGAAACGCGGCTTTTGCCGCGGGTCCGCGGCACTTTAGTGGCTGCTGGCCACGCGCTTTGGCGCGTGGCTTCTCCTGGTCCGTCCATCTGAACGTTTGCTTCTGGAATTTCGATCCTGGCTCTTTATCGTGGGATATGGATATAACTTGGAAATCAAGTTATCTAGATTTTGAATTCTCCCAATCTCTTTTAAACGAATTTCCTTCTCATCTTTGGCTTTTATGCTCATCCTGCAAGAATTTAGGGTTTGGTAGAATTCTATCCTTCCCTAAACTTGATTAATTGCAACTTTAGCCCTTGCATAATTTCCCTTTGACAATTGATATTTGCACTTTGACTCTTGGGCTTCAAATATGGGCTTGGATCTGGGCTTTTGGGCTCTTTAAGCTTTAATTCTTTCTTTTTATTATTTCGAGGCCTGCACACAATAAATCACAAAATATTAATAAATGTGCAGAATTATATAAATAAATATGAAAATGTGACGGTAAATATGATGATAAAATGCACTTTTCACTACCAATCAGAAACCCAAATGGAGGCGAGAGCGAGGACACTCGCCTAAATCACCAGATATGCCGAAGGGTCCGAAATCCACTGAACTCGGGACGCGCCATAATTATGGAAGGAAAGAGTGTACAGGGAGACGCGGTTTGAGGAAGTGAGACGCGGGGGTTCGTGTCGCAGGAATGGCAGACGCGGAAATCACAGACGCCGGAATAGCAAACGCGGAAATCACAGACGCGAGGATCGCGTCGCGAGAATAGCAGATGCGGGAATCACAGACGCGGGAAATAGCAGACGCGGGAATCACGTTGCGTAGGAGCCACAAACGCGGGGTTCGAGACCCGCGTTTAAATCAGGACGCGAGGAAAACGCAGACGCGGTCGTTGGTCCGCGTCGCGTTTATACAAGAAGAACACAGACGCGGACATGGGTTCTGCGCCGCGTCAATAAAAGAACGCGCGGATTGCGTTAGGAAATTGCCTAGACGCGGGGGTTTGAGATCCGCGTCAGGAAACAAACAGAGAGGAGGGAAAGTGACATCTTGGTGGTGGGGTTGTTGTTGCAATTGTCACCGAAATGATTTCCGGAATAATCGTAGACGATTACCGGAATAATCAACGGAGATATTGCCAACGAAGAAGAGCTCGGCCCCAATCCAAAGGAGTGGCCGGCCCTAAAAGATGATGGGGAGAAGGTGGTGGAAAATAGTAGAGGTGATGGTTATGTCGTTGTAATCGTCACCGGAATGATTACCGGAATAATCGTAAACGATTACCGGAATAATCACCGGAGAGGTTACCGACGAAGAAGTGCTCGGCCCCAATCCAAAGGAGGTGGCCGGCCTTCACAAGATGATGGAGTGATGGTGGCTTTGTGGAGGATTTGAAGGAGGAGTGGTGGTGTTTAGAGTTTTGGTGAAGGTGAAGAGAAAAATGAAGGAAAAAGGAGAAGGAAAGGTTTATATAGGATTTGAAATTTGTGAAGGAGATGTAAAAATGTTTTAGGGAGGGGGTTTTTTGCAAAATGAATAGGTGAGGTGGCTCTCTTGGCCGACCTTGTTGATGGGAGAGGAGTTTGAGTGTTTTGGGATATTTTTGGAGAAGATATTTTGGTGGAGGAGATATTTTGGAGAAGATATTTTTGGTGGAAAAATGGAGAATTTGGTGGAAGGAAAAAGAAGGAAAGAAAAAGGAAAAAGGAAAAGAAAATGAAAAGAGGAAGATATTTTCTTGGAAGAAAAGTGAAAATAATTATAGTGGCGGATTCCCGGGATTCAGTTGCAGATGCGGAAAACTTTCGGAAAAATACCGAAATCGTCCCGAAATCAAGTATCTCGGAACGACCCGCAAAAATTCTCAAAAATCAAGAATATTATTCTAAGACTCATGGTGAAAGCCGTTTTAAGAATTATTTATAGTTTTGAAATTAAAAATCCTGAAATCAGCCGTCAATATCGGTCGATACCAACTCGGGCAGAATTTTGATAAATTCTGAAATGCCCCAAAAATGAATTAAGATAGTAAATATTATTCTAAAAAAAATATGTTAAAGCGGTTTCTCAAAATTTGACTCCATTTGTAAATTAAAAATCCAGAAGTCGGTCAGCGGTGCTGGTCGACACCGGTTTTGAAGATTTTCATTTTAATTAAGGAAAATTCCAGAAAATCACCAAAAATCTAAAATAATAGAAAATGATGTTTAAAACTGAAATCGATCAAATTGGATTATCAGAAAGACCAAATCGAGCAATTTACTAGGATCGGGTTCTCGGTTCAGACTAGGGCTGACTCCGAGTCCACGAATCCAAATCCAAGGCAAAACGATCATATAAAGAATTACAAATACAGGAAGTAAATCGAAAAATACGATCGAGAAATCCGAATACGCAACTAAGTGCGTATTCCGGAAGCGGGGTGTTACACTTTATTGGAGATGTTGGATCACTCAATAGCTTTGTAATGGGTGAATATGTATTGTGGTTGGGCAGGCGGCGAAGTGCTCGGCTGTCCTGACTTGGAGGCCACTTCGGGCTAACAATGTATTCTTTGAGGAAGCCGAGGAGGGTGAGCTCTTCCAAATACCTCCGAAGGTTCTTACAGTGGATGGTTCTGTTCCCCTTGCTATCGTGGAAGGAACAATCTCTTCTACTCTAGAGAGTGTAGGGTTGTTGATTGGAACGAGAAATTGCAATAAAAATAAAGGTTAAGAGTTAGAAAGTCTCGTTTTAATTCTATCCGCTGCAGCAAGGGCCAAAGCGGGTCGATCCACAGGGAAGGATGCGATGCACGCGTTTCGGACGATTTCTCTGTATTATTTAGACAAAATAAAAGAGAGTGATTAGATTTGAATAATTTGATTGGAGATATGCAGTTTACTAATCTTCTACCACAACCCATAGTGCAAGTCTTAAAAAGTGAATATCATTTTGAAGCAAGTAAAATCTATCCTAGGTTATTAATAGAAATTCAAGCAAGATAAATGATATTAGAATCTAACTAGTTTGCACTAATAAAAATTCAACAAGTGTTCATCCTAACTTCTAAGTACAGCATAAGAAAAGTCTTAACTTAAAGTTATGCTGTCAAAGTACTTAAGCATGAATTTGTGAAGAATCGTTTAGAGGTGTAACCTAGATTAGAAAAACTAACTATCAATTAATCTTCAAGAAAACTGTTTAAACCTAGGGTTTCTAAAAGTGATTATCAATCCATCCACTTTCTAAACTACACTAGGGTTGTTTAAGAGATTAGCAAACCACAAATTAAAATTAGTTATTCATCTTTTTTTATATTTTCAATTTTTTATTTTTTGTTTAATGTGCAAAATTATGTGAAAGAGAGAAGAAGAAGACAAATAAAAAGATCACAGCATAAAACAAAATTAAATGACAAAATTTAAATGGTAAAGAAGAAAAGGTAACCTTTATTTGATTGTCACTTCCAAATACAATGCTCCTCTCCTCCTCCAAAATATACTAAAAGCGAAACAAAAATTACAAGAAATTTGAAAAGAGAAATTATAAAGAAAACCCTAAGTTCTCATCTCTAGATGCCCCTCTCTGTTGCTCTGTAGGGGTATTTATAGGAGATGGAAGAAGTAGAGTCCCAGTACAACTCCTCCACGAAATCTGGTACCCTAACTCATCCAAACACCCGTGGAAACGCGGCTTTTCCGCGTTTCCGCGGCCTTATCTTGGTCCCTAGCCACGCGCTTTCGCGCGTGGCCTCCTCTGGTCCGTCCATCTGGGTATATGCTTCTGAATTTTGCATACTGACTTTTAATTTTAAAAATTCGGGATAACTTGGGAAGCAAGTTACCCTAAATCCAAATCTCTTTAAAACGAATTTTATCTTTGTACTCTTCTTCTTTTATCCTTAGCCTTGTCCTGCAAGTAATTAGGGTTGAGTAGAAGTCCATCCTTTTCCTCTTCTTTTAGCAATTAGGAGTTCTTTCTTATCCTTCCTTTTTCTCAGTTAGATTTTAAATAAAGAGTTTAAAAATCTAAGTTTAGATTAGGTTAGATAATATGAAACCTCTAAATTACTAAAATTTTGCACATGGGCTTTTTGGGCTTCTGGGCTTCATTCAGGCTTTATTCTTTTATTTAAATAATTACTCAAGGCCTGCACACATTAAATAACAAAACTTTAGTAATAGTGTATAATTAAAATAGGAAACATGATAGTGAATGTAGTGATGAATATGCATTTTTTACTACCTATCACACCCCCACACTTATCTTTTTGCTCGTCCTTGAGTAAAAGTCAAAAAGAATAAGAAAGGAAAAACTAATCTAGCTAACTCACTTTCGTAGGTATCACGGTTGCACTTAGCATGTGCAACAAGCCGTTAAACCTCTAGGTTAACCTAGAGGACGAGTGTTGTCTCGTGAGGGTTTTCAGCGGATTACACCCACAAAATCCATAAAAATGAAAATATTTGAAATATGTTTGAAGAGACTAAGTAATCTATAAGTTTTAGGATTATCATTTTTATTCATTCTTAAACTTAGTCTTTATATAATAAATTGTTATCCATTTTAGGTAAGAATCAAAATTGAATTTTTGTATAGTCTCTTTCGTTACCCTAAGTCATATGCATCCTTGTGAATCTTTAATAGGAATTCTTTAACTTGAACTCTCATGCCTTTTTTTTTTTAATATATATAACTCATCTAATTTTCTTTCGTGTAAGTATCAAGGCTTCTTGAGGCCCTCATACCTAACTAATTGACTATTAGATGTGTTAGTACATATATAAATAATATTTCTTAGTTTTCTTAGACTTTCTAATCCACCCATGTAGCGAACTTAAAGTCGGTGGCTCCCAAACTGGTTGGTTTTAGGGCACCGGGTGAGAAAACACCCCACAGACTTAAGGATTCGAGTGGACTAGGCCACAAAACCAAGGACTCTATTTATAAAATCACCTTTAGGTGTGAATACTTATGCTTCTTGAGGCACATGTATCCAGCTTAATTAGTGAATTTCTTTATATATTTTTTATATTTTTATTATTATTATTATTCTTTTTTTATGAGACACAAGAGTCTTTGTCTTGGAATCCTAGATATGCATTAGGTATGCACATTTCATTAAGGTAAAAATCAAGACTAATTACTTATTCAATTTCTCCTCCTATACCTCAAAATTCAACAATTTATTTATTTTGACCAAGTTTTTCGAAATCCTAATCATGATTTTCCTAATTCTTAAGACTAACTTAGATTTCTTTCAAAAGATAAGTCAAAATATTGTCCTTTTTATTTTTTTATATCTCTTTTTTATTTTTTATTTTTTTATATTTTTTTATGTTAGAAAAAAAATTTAATTTTTTATTGTTATGTTAGAAAAAAAATTTATATATATTTTTTAAAAAATTTTATTTTTTTTATTTTTACATTTTACCCTTCCCCCACACTTGTCTCATGCATTGTCCCCAATGTATGAATGAAATGCATGGATGTATGATTGGCAGAGAGATAGAGTTACCGATATATTGGGTCAAAAAGACCCATGACTACATTTACTTTCGGTACTGATTCCAAAAAGATTTTAAGACGTTGACCATTTACCTTGAATGTACTGTCATTTTTCGGGTCGTAGATCTCTATGGCTCCGTGTGGAAACACAGTCTTAACAATGAAGGGCCCTGTCCATCTTGATTTAACTTGCCGGGAAAGAGATGAAGTCTAGAGTTATAGAGTAACACTTTTTGTCCTTGGACAAAAGTTTTTCTCGTGATGAACTTATCGTGAAAAACCTTAACCCTATCCTTCGCAATTTTCGTATTTTCATATGCATCGTTCCTCAATTCCTCCAGTTCAGAAATTTGCAATTTTCGAAGCTCACCGGCCTTATCTAGATCGAAATTCAGCTGCTAATTGCCCATAAAGCTCAGTGCTCTAACTCAATAGGAAGGTGGCAAGCCTTTCCAAAGACTAGTCTGTAGGGAGACATTCCTAGAATCGTTTTAAAGGCGGTCCTATATGCCCATAAGGCATCCACCAATTTGGACCAGTCCTTCCTAATTTGATTCACAGTTTTCTCCAAGATAAGCTTGACTTGCCTATTGAAAACTTTTACCTGTCCACTGGTTTGAGGATGGTACGACGTAGATAACTTGTGAGTTATGGCATATTTTCGCATAAGAGCTTCAAAAGTTCTATTGCAAAAATGTGTACCATTGTCACTAATTATGGCACGAGGGGTTCCAAAGCGCGAGAGAAGATGTTTTCTTTCAAGAATTTGACAACAACTTTGTTGTCATTTGTCTTGCAAGGGACGGCTTCAACCCATTTCGATGCGTAATCTATAGCCAACAAGATGTATTGGTGCCCAAACGAATTAAGGAAGGGTCCCATAAAATCAATGCCCCAAACATCAAAAAGTTCTACTTCTAGAATTGGATTTAGGGGCATCATATTTCGTTTGGAAATCCTTCCTATCATTTGACATCTTGTGCAAGTTTTGCAAAATCGAATGTGTCTTTAAACAAAGTTGGCCAATAAAAGCCACTTTGTAGGATCTTTTCGGCAGTTTTGCGGGACCAAAGTGTCCACCGCAAGCAAATTCATGACAAAAGGCTAGAACGCTTCTAGTTTCCTCATCGGGGACACATCTCCTAATAATTTGGTCGCTACAATATTTGAAAAGGTAAGGATCTTCTCATATGTAATACCGGACTTGAGACAAGAATCGGTATCTATCCTGTTTTGACCAATTAGGTGGTGTTTGGTTTGTGACTAAGTAATTTACTATGTCAGCAAACCATGGTTCCTTAGAGATGGCTAGAAGTTGTTCATCGGGAAAATTGTCATTGATGGGCAGTTCGTCGGAAGGTGCGTTTGGCACACGAGAGAGATGGTCTGCGATAACATTTTCAACACCCTTTTTATCTCGAATTTCGAGATCAAATTCTTGAAGGAGGAGGATCCAACGAATGAGTCGGGCCTTCGCATCCTTTTTTAGCATTAGGTATCGAAGTGCAGAATGGTCGGTGAAAATTGTGGTCTTGGTCCGAAGTAGGTATGGGCGGAATTTCTCCAAAGCGAACACTACTGCCAAGAATTCTTTCTCGGTTGTAGTATAGTTCACTTGGGCGTCATTGAGTGTCCTATTTGAATAATAGATCACATGTTGCTTGTTGTCTTTGCGCTGTCCTAAGACAGTGCCTATCGCAAAATCTGAGGCATCGCACATGATCTCAAAAGGGTTGGACCAGTCCGGAGGTGAGATGATAGGTGCAGAGATGAGTTCCAATTTCAAGTTCTCCACGCGCTATTACACATATCGTCAAAGATGAAGGGCACGTCTTTAGCTAAAAGGTTTGTAAGGGGTCTAGTAATTTTGCTAAAATCCTTAATGAACCTACGGTAAAACCCAGCGTGTCCTAAGAAAGAACGAATGTCCTTCACGCTTCATGGAATTGGAAGTTTGGCAATGATCTCCACCTTAGCCTTGTCCACTTTGATCCCTTCCCTAGATATCTTATGACCTAGGACAATCCCATGCAGCACCATAAAGTGGCACTTTTCCCAATTGAGGGTCAAGTTCTTTTCGGTGCATCTATTCAGTACTAGCTCCAAGTGATGGAGACATTGGTCAAATGAATTTCCATAGATGGAGAAGTCGTCCATGAAAATCTCTAAGAAGCGCTCGACCATGTCAGAAAAAAGGCTTAACATACAACGTTAGAATATGGCGGGGGCATTACATAGGCCGAAAGGCATTCGGTGATAGGCAAATGTCCCAAATGGGCTGGTGAATGTTGTCTTTTCTTGGTCCTCCGGGGTTATTGGGATTTGGTTATACCCTGAGGAACCGTCCAAGAAACAGTAATACTCATGGCCGGCTAATCGTTCCAGCATTTGGTCGATAAATGGGAGGGGAAAATGATCTTTCCTAGTGGTGGCATTCAACTTGCGATAGTCTATACATACTCGAACTTTGGTAGGCAGTCGTGTTTGCACTAACTCTTGCTTGTCATTTTCTACCACAGTAAAGCTAGATTTCTTAGGGACCACATGCATTGGGCTAACCCATTCGCTATCAGAAATAGGATAAATGATCCCATTATCTAACAGTTTCACTATTTCGGCCTGTACAGCCTCTTGCATGAGCGGGTTTAGCCTACGCTGTGGATCCCTCTTCGGTTGAACCCCTTCCTCTAGATGGATTCTATGCTGGACTATCTTAGGGCTCAGTCTCTTGATATCTATCATGGTCTAACCAATGGCTTCCCTATGTCTCCTAAGGGTTGCCAGTAGGTCTTCCTCCTGCCTATTAGTCAAATTGGAGGCAACTATGACTGGTAACGTCTCTTGTTCACCAAGGTAGGCGTACTAAAGATATTTAGGCAAAGTCTTTAACTCCAAAGAAGGAGGTAGCTCATTGGGTGGAGGTGTTAAGCTTGAATTTTCCATCTCTATAGAACTTGGATTTGCTGCCCATTCAATCTCATCAAGGTTGAGATCACTTGATTCTAACTCTTCCTCTTCCTTTGACTCTAGTGTGATCTCCTCGTTGTGCTCACTATTCATGTTTTCAATGAAGTTAACCTCAAAGGGTTGGTCGTTCATGTTGTAGGGATGTTTACCTAAGTTGAAAACATTGACTTCCTTGGTCATATTCCCAAAAGTCAATCTCATGGATCCGTTTCTACAATTTATGATTGCATTCGCGGTTGCTAGGAACGGGTGACCTAAGATGACGGGAGTTTGGGACCTAGGATTAGACACAGGTTGTGTCTCTAAAATAATGAAATCGACTGGGTAAATGAATTCTCCCACCCGTATGAGGACATCATTGATCTCTCCCTTAGGAACTTTGATTGAGCGATCAGCCAATTGGATTGTAACTTGGGTTGGGTTGAGTTCTCCTAATCCAAGTTGTTGATATATGGAGAAAGGAAGCAAATTAATGCTAGCTCCTAAATCGAGGAGTGCTCGATTGATTTCAGCTCGACCTATTGTGCAAGAAATGGTGGGGCAACCAGGGTCCTTGTACTTGACTGGGATCTGGTTGGACAATAGCTCACTAATGTTAGTGGCTAGAAAAACCTTCTTAGACACATTTTTCTTTCTTTCTTGGTGCACATGTCCTTAAGGAATTTGGCATAACTAGGGACCTATTGGATTGCATCAAGAAGTGGGATGTTGAGCCTAACCTGATTGAACACCTCGAGTAGTTTCTCCATGTGTGCATTGTTGTTGCTCCTAAGCCTATTTGAAAATGGGGTTGTAGGCTGGTGCACCTATCCTGCTGATTTTTAACCTTCAGTTTCTTTGGAGTTTTGTGGAGACGGAGTGGAACTAGATGGAATGGACAATTGAGATGGGTCCTGTGGCATGGATACATGATTATCAACTTATTTCCCTAATATTAGTGTATGAACCAAGTTACACTGGTTTGGGTCTTGAGCCTCATTGGCTAGCCTAGGATTCCTAGGGTTTGACAATGGTTGACTTGGTAGAGTTCCCCTTTGTCTTTCTTGTTGATTCAGTTGGATCTCTATCCTAGTCAAGACTTGAGCCAGCGTGTCGTGGCTTTTAACTAGAGTGTCCACCTTTCTTTCCATGTTTGAGAGTCTTGTTTTCATTTGTGAATTTTGGAAAGAGTATGGAGGATTTTAACTAGGAAAATTTTGTTGATAAGGTGGATTTTGAAAATTGTTGGAGAATTTGGGCCTTGTTTGATCATTGTTGCTTGGGCCTCATGAAAAATTTGGATGATTTCTCCAACCGGGATTGTAGGTGGGTGAATATGGATTATTGGCGGGCCTTGTGAAGGCCGCACTCATATGTTCGGGCAAGGTTTGATGCGCGATAAAGACGGGACATTCCTCGAACACATGGTTCATGTCTTGACAATAAGTACAGCCCGCCGAAGGTGTTGGGCTGACTTGGTTCACAGAGACTATTTCTTTAGTTTCAAGAGCTTCTAGTCTTCGCATCACAGCAGCTAACTTAGCGTCGATAGCTATTTTGGCCTCAATGGAATGGATACCTCCTTTAGAAGAAATAGGGTCATTAGTCCTAAATTTTTCCAGAGTTGGTTCCCATTGGATGGTATTATCAGCTAATTCTTCATATAATAACCATCCTTCATTTTCGTTCTTTTTCAAAAATCCTCCTTAGCACATGGATTCTAATAGCGTTTTAGTTTGATATTCTAATCCATCATAAAGAACTTGGCAAAGTCGCCATTTCTCTATCCCATGGTGAGGGCATTGGGCAAGGAGGTCCTTAAAACGTTCGAAGTATTTCCAAAAAGGTTCATTGGCTATTTGCTTAAACTGTAAGATGCTCTTCCTAATTAGTGCAGTCTTGTGGATGGGATAAAACTTCTTTAAGAAGGCTTTGACAAAATTATCCCACGAAGATATTGAACCGACCTCTAGACTGTAGAGCCATTTCTTTGCTAAGTCTTTCAAAGTGAATGGGACAAACTGTAATTTGATGGCATCTTCTCCTAGGCTGGGTATCTTCATCATGAGACATACTTCTTCAAATTCCCTTATGAAAAAGTATGCATCCTCGGATTCAAGTCCATGAAATTTGGGAAGAGTGTTGATGTATTGTGGCTTGAGATCAAATTGGTCAACACCTTCATCGGATAACTGAATGCAAGAAGGAAGAGAGGTCCTTATAGGATAGAACCTATCTTGTAGTGACGGTGGTTGTGCCATGTGTGAGTCGGGCTTTTGTTCGGGTGGTGAACTGGTTCTAGTTAGTCTAGATGTAAATGGGTCTCTCGACCAAGCTGAAATGCACAATTAACAAACAAGTTCACCCAATCAATCAAAAAGGAAAAAATCAAAAAATCAAAAATCCTAATCTAGGGTAAGCCTTGACCTAGACGACTCCTAACTTTAGACTGTCTTTAGGAGGTATATTGCCGACCTTAACCACAAGTCAATCGGCCAGGTAGGTGGCAAGACCGGTGGGAGGTTTTCCGTCAAAGACGTTCCTTAATTAAATAACCACCGATCTTTGGGCTTTCGGCCCTTAATCCCCTTCCTAAACACCAATTTGGCAAGAGTTAATTTCGAACAACTTCCTCCTTTAGCCAATCTCCTAGTGAGTCTGAGTTAACCTAGGGCCAACATCTAGTCAATTTTTAATTAGGGTTAGGGTTGTGAGTGTGACGGAGATGATTTGTGGGCCAAGGAAGGGTGATGAAATCCCCACCTTATCTTGTTAATGGGTTTTGCCCTTAAATTTTTTTTGTGTACGTGTAAAGCAGTAGATAAATAATCATTCAAAAAGCAGTAAATCAGCTAAGAGTGTTTCCTAATCTATATGCAATGCAAACGTACCTTATCGCCAGCACTCTTCAACAGAATTAAAAAAATTAAATAGACACGTGTCTAAAATGCAAGAGTCTATTTTTTTTATTTTTCAACAAATAGGTTACTGTTAATTAATTAGCAGTGTGCAAGGTGTTCACAGAGAAAAGTTAACAGAGCAGTAAGCAAAACTTGCAATTTGCAGCAACCTGCAGAAAACAGAGTGAGTAGTTCACTACTCAGGCCGCGAAAACGCAGCTATGGCCGGGTTTGCGCGGCTCTGTAGTAGGCTCTGTTGCTCTGCCTTCGAGGGCAGAGGCACAGAGTTGCTATATGTCCTTTTCTGCTGTTAGTTTTCCTGTTCTCCGAACCTGCAAACAGAAAGAATTAGTTTTGAGAATATCGTGTAGTTCCTTCTCGGCAACGGCGTCAAAATTTTGATTGGAACGAGAAATAGCAATAAAAATAAAGGTTAAGAGTTAGAAAGTCTCGTTTCAATTCTATCCGCTGCAGCAAGGGCCAAAGCGGGTCGATCCACAGGGAAGGATGCGATGCAAGCGTTTCGGATGATTTCTCTATATTACTTAGACAAAATAAAAGAGAGTGATTAGATTTGAATAATTTGATTGGAGATATCTAGTTTACTAATCTTCTACCACAACCCATAGTGCAAGTCTTGAAAAGTGAATATCATTTTGAAGCAAGTAAAATCTATCCTAGGTTATTAATAGAAATTCAAGTAAGACAAATGATATTAGAATCTAACTAGTTTGCACTAATAAAAATTCAACAAGTGTTCATCCTAACTTCTAAGTACAGCATAAGAAAAGTCTTAACTTAAAGTTATGCTGTCAAAGTACTTAAGCATGAATTTGTGAAGAATCGTTTAGAGGTGTAACCTAGATTAGAAAAACTAACTATCAATTAATCTTCAAGAAAACTGTTTTAAACCTAGGGTTTTTAAAAGTGATTATCAATCCATCCACTTTCTAAACTACACTAGGGTTGTTTAAGAGATTAGCAAACCACAAATTAAAATTAGTTATTCATCTTTTTTTTATATTTTCAATTTTTATTTTTTGTTTAATGTGCAAAATTATGTGAAAGAGAGAAGAAGAAGACAAATAAAAAGATCACAGCATAAAACAAAATTAAATGACAAAATTTAAACGGCAAAGAATAAAAGGTAACCTTTATTTGATTGTCACTTCCAAATTCAATGCTCCTCTCCTCCTCCAAAATATACTAAAAGTGAAACGAAAATTACAAGAAATTTGAAAAGAGAAATTCGAAAGAAAACCCTAAGTTTCCGTCTCTGGATGCCCCCTCTCTGTTGCTCTACAAGGGTATTTATAGGAGATGGAAGAAGTAGAGTCCCGGTACAACTCCTCCACGAAATCTGGTACCCTAACTCATCCAAACACCCGCGAAAACGCGGCTTTGGCCGCGTTTCCGCGGCCTTATCTTCGTCCCTGGCCACGCGCTTTCGCGCGTGGCCTCCGCTGGTCCGTCCATCTGGGTATATGCTTCTGGATTTTGCATACCGACTCTTAATTTTGAAAATTCGGGATAACGTAGGAAGCAAGTTACCCTAAATCCAAATCTCTTTAAAATGAATTTTATCTTTGTACTCTTCTCCTTTTATCCTTAGCCTTGTCCTGCAAGTAATTAGGGTTGAGTAGAAGTCTATCATTTTCCTCTTCTTTTAGCAATTAGGAGTTCTTTCTTATCCTTCCTTTTCCTCACTTAGATTTTAAATAAAGAGTTTAAAAATCTAAGTTTAGATTAGGTTAGATAATATAAAACTCCTAAATTACTAAACTTTTACACATGGGCTTGCACATGGGCTTTTTGGGCTTCATTCAGGCTTTATTCTTTTATTTAAATAATTACTCAAGGCCTGCACACATTAAATAACAAAACTTTAGTAATAGTACATAATTAAAATAGGAAACATGATAGTAAATGTAGTGATGAATATGCATTTTTTACTATCTATCAGTTGTATTGGATCAGTCTTGGACGCCGACCCATGGTTGATCCTGTTGGCCCCAAAGGCCTCTAGTTTTGATGATGATCAACTCATGTAGTTGTTATAAGTACTAATGATCTTGTGTTTATTTAGTCTCAGATTTGTGATCAAGATCTTAGTTGGTGTTTAGCTTCAACAAAGGATTTAAAGTCAAGTTTTAGAGCTAGCACGTGTTAATTCAAGAGCTTGTGCATCAAGACCACATCAAATACTCAAGAGGAGTCTAGCTTTTTGAATCAAAGTTTGGACCAAGCCAAGAAGGAGAAGAATACTTCAAGTGAAGACTTTAAGAGGAGACTTGTGTCTAGGTTTGTTTTCGTTAAGATTTTGTTTTAGATAAAATGAAAAGGATAGAATAGTTGGTGGATTGCTCAAGTATACCATATACACTCACACACAAGATTTATATGAGTTTTCATAAAAGAATTTTCATTTTGATAAAATACAAAAGTGTTTTCATTTTGGAAAAATACCGATTTGGTTTTTGGTATTCAAAGTATACATGTCTTTAACCAAAAGCTTTTTAGAGCTTAATTGTCAAAAACATAGATATTTCATCTTTTATGTTTAGTGGATCATATCCATACACTCTATGCTTTAAAAGTGTTTTAAATATCTTGTTTTTGTATTTGGAGAAGTTTTGGAAAAACCATTTTGGAAAAATACGGTTTTTGTTTATGCCAAAATTTTTAAGTTACAAAAATAGTTCAAAATGTTTGTAACATGTCTTGATTTTACTCAAACATGTTTGTTTATCAAAGTATTATACTGAACTTATTTTTGTAGATTTTTAGAGATTTTATGGGATTTTATTAAAAGAAAAATACCAAGTTTTCAATCCCTAAAATGTCCTGTTCTGGCTTCTGCCAGTCGACCGGGCTAGGAGTCGGTCGACCGAGTCGGTCGACCAACATGCACAAACGTGCACGCCAAGTCTGGCTGGAGGGCCGGTCAACCGGATCGGTCGACCGTCCAGAAAGCTCTGCTCTCTGGAAAGCCCCGGTCGACTGGCAGAGAGTTCTGCTCTCTGTTCCAGGCTACGGTCGACTGGGCCAGTCGACCGCTGGCCTAACGGTCAGATTTCTGACCGTTGGCGGTCGACCGGGCCGGTCGACCACAGCAGTCAGAACTGCTGACTGGGCTGTAACGGCTAGTTTTTGAGAGGCCTAGAAAAGGGGACTTTCTTGGGCTGTTTAAGATAAGATTTGAGGAGAATTTTAAACCTAGTTTTTCCCATCTATTTTAGAGTTTTCTCTACTAGTTTGAGAGCAAATATTTCCAATTAAAAAGAAAAGTTTATCAAGAGTGTTTTAAAGTGATTTCTTGTGTTTTCCTCCACACATTCCATCCTAGTTTTTTCACACATACTTGAGCTATCCATTGTTATATCTACCTATAGGGATCTTTTTGTGAGAGGATTTTAGATGATCAAAGTGTTGTGATCACCAAAATTCTACTTTGTACTTTGAGGAGGCAGACTTGTGGGTTCGCGGTGTTCGAGTTCTTGTGTGAACTCTTTGTAGAGGTGCGACCTCGGCGAGCTAGTGGACTTGCGGTGTGTTATTCTTGCGGAAACAAGAGAGGGATTAGAGAGTCCAAAGAACTTGTAGGTGTTGCGCACCAAGTGATCCGGTGGGATCGATTTTAGTGAAAATCCTTCATAGTGTTGAAGGCGGGGACGTAGAGCAAGCGTCCTAGAACCTCGAAACAAATTTCCCGCGTTTACGATTGCTCTCTCTCTCTCTTTATCTCTTACTTGTCTTTATATCTTGCATGCTAATATTGTCTTTATCTTTATATGCTTGATATATTGTGTGCTTAATGTTATATGCTTGGGAATTGTTTGCTAACACTTGTATTCAACTAAGAGAGCCAACGCGGCACCTCAACTCTTATCTAGACGAATCTTGAGAGTTAGTCCAAAGCCCTTCACGGGGAATCCGGCTACACTCTTGTGTTATACTTGGTGTTTAGTTTAAGAAGTTTTAGTTTGCATAAATAGTTTTAATTCCACATAAATTGTCCATTAGATTAGCTAGTCACCTATTCATCCCCCTCTAGGTGATTACAGATCCTTTATGGCATTGAAAACCTTGTTGATGGGGAGCCTGAGCAGGGGGAAGTGCTTTGTTGGCTTGAAGGTCTGGAGCAGACTCGGTGAAAGAATTGGGAGCGCCTGTCTCTTATAAGTGGGCTTCCCCCGATTTGGGTTCATGGCTCTAGTAATAGCTTCATATTGCAGCTTGGACTTTTCTCCTTTGTCGCCGCGTTTGGCAAAGTGGTTGGCAGAACTCTTCATCGCTTACTACAACTAGATGTACATCTGAGCTCGGGATAGGAGCTCACTCACCCGAGTGACGTCTTGCTTCAGTAAATGTGTATACAGTGGGTGAGAAACTTGCAGCCCGTGAATGAATGCAAGTGCAAAGACGTCCTCACCGCAGTGCGAACTTTGGCTAGTTGGCTTTGAAAGTAACCGATGTAAGACTTAAGGTTGTCTCTCTGCCTCATTTTGACAGTGCTTGGTGGTCATTCTTCTGGGCCTCCCGATGAGAAGCGTACTAAGTGAAGGACGTTTCGGTTACCTCCTCGAAGTTGTGGAGAGAATGGGGCAACATAGAGTAGAAATAATCTGAGGATGCGCCTTTCAAGCTGGATGAAAAGGTTAGGCACAACAGTGGATCGTTGCGAGAGTGAACCACCATCTTATCCCGGAAGGGCCTGATGTGTTGAACTGGGTCACTCGTTTCGGAGTAGTAGTCGAAAGTTGGAGTTTTCAACTTCTTCAGGAATTTACACTCCAGGATCTCTTCGGAGAAAGGGGAGTCGAAGACTCTGGGCGTGGCTTGTTTCGATCCATTGTGGAGTTGCAATTTTATCCTCCTCGATCCATTTTTGGATCAACTTGTCGAGGGCTCAGATGTCGGGAGATTCTTTGATTTTTCTTCGAGTTTGGCAGTGATAAGCTTCTATTGGGAAATGAGGCTAATTGGTCTCGTTGTTGAAGTAGTCTTTGTGGAGGGGGACATCGATCTGGTCTGCCTTAGGTTTGTCACATCGGTCGGAGTGTCTTCGATTTCAGGCTCACTTTCTAGTTGTGTTTGTAAGTACACCTAGAGGAGGGTGAATAGGTGTACCGCTAATCTAATGAACTAAATGCGGAAATTAAAACTTAATGCAACTACACTTAGTGCAACCAACGAATATAGCCAAATTCCCGGTGAAGGGCTCTGGACTAACTCCTCTTGATTCCTCTGAATAAGAGTTGAGGCGCTATATGAAGCTCTCGTGGTTAAGCACAAGTGAGGCACACACAAACAAGCCAAGCATATAAATTATGAATGAGCAATATGAATGATTTAAGGCACAAATAGAGAGAGAGAGAGAGAGAGAGAGAGAGTATAGAGTCAATGGATCAAACGCAAACATCAAGATTTGTTTTGAGGTTCGAGTACCGAGCTCTACGTCCCCGCCTTCACCGAGAAGGATTTCCAATCCACTAACTTATCCACCTAGGACTCCCACACAGGGAACCTCCACCGAGGATTTTGGGGCAATACAATAACCAGGAGTACCTAACTCCTCTCTCAACCGAATACAACCTCACACAGAGGCAATGCAAACACCACCTCACACAAGAGGGGTAGGCCCTTAGCCAAACAACCACAATCCACCTCACACTTGAGGGATACAAATCCAACACCAACTCCACCTCACACTAGAGGGAGCAAACCACAACCTCAGCCTCTCACTAGAGGGAGCTAACCACCACTTTAAATCCACCTCTACCCAAGAGGGATACAACAAATAGGAGGGTTACAACAAGGTGGTTTCCACAACCACAAACAAATTTTTCACAAAACTAATGATCCTATAGAAGGATAGCAAGATATAGCTCAAGTGTGGAAAACAAAGAGTTTGGAAATCAAAAACTCAAAGAAAATGCTTGGGAAAACAACTAGAATAAGTTTGAAATGAAGATTAAAAGTAATATCCCAAATATCCAATTTTCTTTGATTTTTCCAACCCTTTAGAAACAAATAAAGATGAATCCTTTTTGGCTCTAAAACACTTTTGAAAACTTGTATAAAACACTTGGGAAACTCTGAGTTTTTGGCTCTGGAAATCTTGGAGAAAAACTCTCACTAATGGGGTATATAAAGCCCCATGGAAAAACTAGCCGTTGGGGCTGATTTTCAGCCCTGGCGGCTGGCGGTCGACCGGCATGGTCGACCGCCAACGGTCAAAAATTTGACCGTTGGAGCTTCGGTCGACCGCCTTGTCGACCGTCCCAATCCAGAGAGCAATTTGCTCTCTGGCCGGTCGACCGCTCGGTCGACCGTGCCTAGCTCACGGTCGACCGTCCGGTCAACCGCCCCCACCCGAGAGTGGGGCACTTGCAGTCGGTCGACCGCTCGATCGACCGGCTCAAGTAGCTGGTCAACGTGCACAACTTTGTGCACGTCAGTCGACCGGTCCAGTCGACTGACTCTGGGTCGGTCGACCGGCCCAGTCGACTGCCAGAGCCTGGTAGTAGGCTTTTGGGACAAAAAACTTAGGTTTTAATTTTTAAAATAAATCCCATAAAACTTCTAAAATTCCACAAAAATAGTTTTATCATAATACATTGATATACAAACTTGTGTGAAAATTTTCAACACAAATTTCAAACATCTTGAACCATTTTTGTGACTTACAAATTTTGCCGAAAACCAAAAACTATATTTTTTAAAACTTGAATTTTTCAAATGGAAATCCGATTTTTTCAAAACTCATTCAAATGCAAAAACATGATATTTAAACAACTTTAAGCATGTTGTATATGGATATAATTCAATATACATGAAACATATATATATATATATATATATATATATATATATATATATATATATATATATATATATCCATGTTTTTGACTTTAATTCCAAAAATATGTTTTGTTAAAAATACAAAACCTAAACACATGAATAGGCGTATCAAAATAAGTTTGTCTAAGTAGTTGAAGCATGCATGTATATAGAACATATCTAATATACATTTAAACAAAGTAAACTTGTTTTGATACTATCTATTCATGAAAATCATTATCGGTTAAACCAAAAACCAATATCCAAAACATAAAACGTGTGTGTGTTGTGAACTTGAGCATATCACACTATCTAGTCTTTACAAATGGATCTAAACTAAAAACTAAACTAGGTACCGATGTCTTCTTGTAGAACTCCGTCTTCAAGCCGACTCGATCCAAACCGTGATCCACCGAGCTTGACTCCAACGAGTGTTATATATGATCTTTGTCGCTTGGGCTCTTGAATCACCATGTGAAAGGCTTCAAAACACCTTTGTTGAAGCTAATCACCTACTAATATCTTGGTTAAGAATCTGAAACTAAACATCACAAGATTATTAATAAACATAACTACATGAGTTAATCATCATCAAAACTAGAGTGGAAGGCCTCTGGACCAACAATCTCCCCCTTTTTGATGATGACAAAACTCATGGAGTTATATATGCATGGATTAAAGTTAAGCTTCAAAGAAGCTCCCCCTTAACTCATGCATAGCAATAAACAATAAACATATGCATTGAATATTAAATATAAAAATGCATAGACATGCATAAAACAAATGAAATGTATAAAACATGTTCTTGATACCAATTGAAAGGTAAAACTTTATTACCAAATCAAAAACAAGTTCTTGATACCAAAACAAATTATTTCTACTTTTCATAAACATGTTCTCTTTAAATAACACTCTTGATACCAATATTAAGTACTGCTCTTGATACCAATAAAAAACAAACTAATAAAAATAAACTATGTTTCTAGATACTAGTATTCATGAACATGCATATAAAATATGCATATAAACTCAAATACTTCTCCCCCTTTTTGTCAATCATCAACAAAGGGGTCAAAGAAAACAATAAAAAAATGATGTTCTCTCCCTTTTTGTCTAAAACAAAAATGATATCAATAAGGGGTGAAATCAAAATAAATATGATACCAATTAAAAATATGTCAATGTAGTGCATTATGATACCAATTGAAAGTGAACATATAAAAATTTAAGAAATGTCAATATCAATTGTAAGTAAATAAGTTATTGAAAACAAATCTCAATCAACATTTTTATACCAAAATGAAAACATATTAGGTAAACTTGATACCAATTGATAGTAAAAAAAAATCTTGATACCAATTGTGAGTAAACAAATAAAATCTTGATACCAATTGAAGATATTTTTTTTTATAAGAATATGATACCAAATTAAAAATCAATATTAATTTTTCAATCATTTTTCATCATAAAGTATGGGAGTGGAATACAAAACCAATGGTAAATAAAATACCAATTTAAAGATGAAATTCGAATTTTCTCCCCCTTTATGAAATATCAAATAAAATGATGCATAAGCTTGTATTAGGATACCAATTGAAAACTAATCAATTGAAACATAATAGTCATTAAAAATCAAGCATAGCATAATCAAAATTTGTGATATCCTTAAGCACAAATAAAACATATATATGAGTACACAAAAAGAAGTGTCATAATTGATACCAATTGAAAAGATCCAATGATACCAATTCAAACAATAATAAGATCAAGTGTATATCTCTTATTACCTTTCCACCCATTTCATGCACATGTTTAAAATGATTTTCAATATTAACATACAAGGCATGGTCGCCCAACCAACCGCCCGTAAATGGATAGGGTTTTCAAAAATAAGTTTTAGAATAAAATATGTTTAAAAACTCTACTATGTGAAGAATACGAACTAGTTAAAAGAAAAATTTGTAAACTAGTACGATATCTTTCACGCAAGGAATAACACAGAAATGTTCATGAAACTCATATGATAGCCAACACTCAAAGTCAATAATATGACTCATGAAAACAAAACAAGAGTAAATAAGAAGGGTGAGTGTACAAATATAATGTGAAGAACATAATCATGAAAGGTAGACAGTAAGCTCAATTGAAATTCCTTTGAACATGAAAACATGAAAATCGTCAAAACTAAATTTTCATTAAAAAAACAATTTATACTTCAAGGCATATGTATGTTGTGACAAAATAAGAAGTATACATACATATCCTTAAACACAATTGAGTCCATAATAAAGATTTGCATGAAAAGCAATTGACTCAAGGGGTATACATGTATATCTTAAGGTTTGGAAAAATAAACATATACATGAAGTGAAAACACATGATCATAAAACATGTCCAAGATGGGGAATACAAGTTAAAATGCATGAATCATCAAAACTAGTCTATACTAGTACATTTAACAAGCACAAATGAGCATTTAAGCACAAACATATAGAAGTCTATTTGTGGCTCACTAGATGTACAAGTATATATCCAAGTTTTAATGAAAACTAACATCCAAACATGTAATCAAATCATGAAGCATAAAACGAGACATAAATCAACATGATAAACATAAATACGATTATGTAAATCCACATGCTATTAGAACTATGATATACATAATAGCTAAACAATAGTGATAACACAACATATGGGTCCATATAAACATGGGTGATCTCAAATGCTATACATGCATGTCAATGATCTAATAATCATGGCATTTAAAATACTAATCAAAACATGCTAAAACTCAATAATGTGGAAGGCATGTAAATATCAACGGGAGTTAGAGATCAATACTAAAACCGATGAAGGCACTTCTCTAGTTCTCCAAACCAAGGTGGTCCTCCCACCAAACTCCCCTTGAAAGTGATGCATCTAAATTGTCCTCTTTAAGCTCGGAACGTATCCACCTCAAGGCACCATCGCTCTCACGCATGCGAGAGCCCACACCTACATCAAAAATAATAAGGGTGGTCTTTGGTACCCATACTCTTTTGGGTCCATGGGGTTAGTACCTTTCCTAACCAAAACAAACTTAGTTGCTAAATTTACATCATGAACTCTATCATAACAAAATTTAGCAAGGTGACCCTTACGTTCACAATGTGTACAAGTGTACACATGAGCATACATAATGTGATGGGTGTGTACGTGAGGAGCATGTGTATGCCGTGGAGGGTGTGCATGCATAGATAGAACTTGTTTCTTTCGAAACAAAGATTCCAAGCGTGTATGGCTTAAAACACAATGGCTCAAAGTGGAGCCCAAACAATTAACACTCTTCTGAAGCATGGATATATCATTTTCAATTTTAGAAGAAGTGTGTCATGCAATAGGTAAGCTAGGTGAAGCTACACTAGCATGGCAAACATGTGTATCTATATCATTTTTTAATACAATATTCTTCTTTAAACAATCTTCTAAATCCTTTAAAATAGAAATAATTTTCATTTTCAAGGAATCATTCTCTTTTACAACAAAATCAAGTTTTGAAGTTATAGCTTTATTTTTCTTCAAAACTTCATTGCAATCATTTTTAGAATTTAAAAATACATTCTCCTTTAGGGTAAGGTCTAGTTGAGATTTAAGTGAGTCACGTTCACTAGAAATCTCTTCCTTCTCTTGCAAAACCAAATCAAGTCTAGAAGACAAATTTTCATGTTCTTTATTTAATGCAAAAGTCTTCTTTTTCAAAAGATTATACTTTTCTAACAATATTTCATAAACAATGGATAGTTCTTCATTCAAGGCATTGGCATCAACATAATCATCACATGAAGACTACATCATCACTATCTAATTGAGATTCTGAATATACCTCAAGGGAGTCATTCCCTTAGACCATATAGCATTGTGGCTTGGATTCTCCACTAGATTCCTTCTCATTATGTTGGGCGTTTGAAGCTCGGAGGAGGTCAACGTGTTCCACACTGCAAAGGCGGAATCACAGTTAGAAACAAGCATAAGATATTCTTTATTTAGCATGCTTCTAAGTGCCTCAAGGGCTTGTGCATTGGCTCCTATATGATTGCTATTACCAAGATAGCATTTCTTGGTAGCGGCAAGGAAAACATGCAAGCCTAGGGTTTTTAGGTACATGGACATCTTAAATTTTCACATGTAAATATTGGAAACATCAAACATGGAAGGTGACAAGCAATCCATGGGTGTGTGTAAACAATATACGTGTGCAAAAACAAATGATAGATTAGCAAAATCAAGATCACACTCCTAGGTGGTTAAACCAAATATCAGGAGTGTAGGCTCTGATACCAATTGTAAGTACACCTAGAGGGGGGTAAATAGGTGTACCTCTAATTTAATGAACTAAATGTGAAAATTAAAACTAAGGGCTCTGGACTAACTCCTCTTGATTCCTCTGAATAAGAGTTGAGGCGCTATATGACGCTCTCGTGATTAAGCACAAGTGAGGCACACACAAACAAGCAAAGCATATAAATTATGAATGAGCAATATGAATGATGCAAGGCACAAATAAAGAGAGAGAGTTTAGAGTCAATGGATCAAACGCAAACAACAAGATATATTTCGAGGTTCGAGCACCGAGCTCTACGTCCCCGCCTTCACCGAGAACGATTTCCAATCCACTAACTTGTCCACCCAGGACTCCCACACAGGGAACCTCTACCGAGGATTTTGGGGCAATATAATAACAAGGAGTACCTAACTCCTCTTTCAACCGAATACAACCTCACACAGAGGCAATGCAAACACTGATTGTAGTTCATTTTTGCATCATTTTTCACTTCCATATCATGATTTATGTAAATAAAAATGAGGTTTTTATTGCTTTTCTCTCTAAATTTGCAGGTCCACCATTAATGGAGATGAAGGCCCATAATTAAGGAATTAATGGGATTAATTAAAGAGCTAAAAGGAAAAGCCCAAAGAGAAGCCTAAGCCTGGAGTCATCCACGAATATCCCCAGCTTTCTAGAAGATCCAGCATGGCCAACAGACTGTAACAGAACGGTAACAGAAATCGTTGGCGCAACGGCCAAGATTCTGCCGCGGAAACGCGGCTCTGGCCGGGATCCGCGGCAAGAATCTGGCCGTTGAGCCAGCGTTTGATCCCACGGCCAAGATTTGAGGGCCTCATCCTCTAGAGCCTATAAATAGACCCCTAGGGCCTCTGCGAAAAAAGGAGGAGAGATAGGAGAGAAGAGCTTGTATTTTTAAGAGAATTGTAGGGATTTTCTCTAGTTTCCTTTAGTGCTCTTGTAATCTTCTTCTTCCTTCTAGAATTCTGCAAAGAGAGAGAGTGTGTGTCTGTGTGTGTGTGTGAGATCTTGTAATTAAAGTGGTGACAACTTTAATGCAAGGATTGATCCATTTATCTTCTCATCTTTACTAATTCTAGTACTTTTCTTTCTTGTGCTTTACTTTCTTCAAGCTTTAATTTCCATTACATTTTCTTCTTTCATGAATTGTTGTGTTCTTTCCATTTCAATGTCTAGCTAACTCTCTCTAACATGACTAGCTAACCACTAACTTTACTAACATTTAACTCTTGGGTGATTGCTAATTCATGTGATTCATTGGATGCTTTATTGTGATCTTGTAATTTCAAGTCTTTATTATCCCCAATGAAGATGAGTTACTTGAATTCTTAGCAAATACTTATTTTCATTCCATATGATTCATGTGAGCCACATTTAGAGCCTTATCTTTAAAACAAGTGCCTTGATGGAACATGGAGATGGAGCACCTAACTATGCTATTTGTTGTACAATTTTCTTACTTCAATGCTAGCTCGAGTATGACTTTGAATGACTAATGAATCTTATATCTTCTTCCTTAGCATTACCTTGAGTGACACTCCTTGATTCCACCATTGAAAATCTATCTCGGGAGCCGATGAATCAATGAGGCTACAAGTCAAACCGAGAAGATCACTCATCCTCTAAGTGGGAAGTATTTGACCTAACAAGCAAGACAAACCTTTGCCGATGAATCAACACGAGGCATGCATCACCCTATGAGATTAGTAAGTTAGTAAATTAGAAGGGTTAGCTAGTCATGGTTTCTTCTATCTAAAAGTCTTTTCAAAGTTTTCCTTCTCAAGTTTTCTTTCCAAGCTAGTAAAGTTTTCCAAGTTCTTTTCACTTTCTTTTCCATCCTTTTTCTTTCCATGCAACAAATCCACAACGAATTTTTTCTCTACTTTTCCATGTCATTTTGTTTCTTTTGAACATAGAAAAACTCTCATTTTCTTTCTTCACAGCTTAACCGTAAAGCTTCCATCGCGAGCTTTCCCTGAGGATCGACCCGTAATAGCTTATACTACTACGGTTATTCGAAAGGAGTAAAGAAACATTATGAATACATTTTTTGAGTTTTTGAGCATCACTCACGAGCATCGAAGGTTGTTTCTAAACCCTCTCTCTCTGAATATAGTACACTCCTTCCTTCTGAACAAAATTTTTGGCACCGTTGCCGGAGAGAGCAACGGTTTTCATTTAAGTGAAGAACTAAACGAATTTTCTTCTCTGTTGCAGGTTACAGGTTGAAGAAACAGGAAACAAAACACTGCAGTAACATATAAGTGGTCTTGGGCCTCTGCTCAAGAAAGCAGAGACCAAGTACCCTCTGATTTGCCGCGTTTTCTCGGCTAAAGCCGCGGATCCGCGGCAAAGAGGAGTTGACTACTCACTATTTTTGTACAGGTGATTGAAGCTTTACCTGCACATAAAAATAAAGAATTTTAGATTTAGAATGAAGATGTGCAAGTGCTCAATTCTTCTGCTATAGCAAGTGGCTATGCGGGTCGTGATCCACAAGGAAGGTTTTGCGATAGAAGCGTTTACGTTTTTGTATTGAAATCGTTAAGAAGATAAAACGAAGATTCTTCTTTGTTTAAAGAAATGAAAATGAAAACAAGTTATGTTAAAGTTATGAAGAAAAAGGTAGAAGGAGAAGGTGGAAAAGAAATGGAGAATGACTATTTACAAAGAAAGGGGAAAGAAAGTGACTATGTACAAATGAGTCGAAAAAGAATGATTTGGAAGAGGCGGTGATCTATACTAATGAAAGAAAAGAAAAAAAGAAAGAAGAGTGAAGAAATACTTAACTAGTTTGATTGATGACTTACCTGGAAACCTTTGCATGTTCTACCTTGCTTTGGAGGCGTTCAACGCATAGAACATACGATCGAGCTCAGTCCCCGTGCGCATTAGATCATCAAGCCGAGCAAGAATGAATTGATACGGATCTTGAGGAGGAGAACGTTTTCATGAACTATCGTTGGCACTCACACAACATCGTTATACTAATGCTTCTGGATTCACTTGCAAGCTCATCAAAAAAAAAAGAGGTAAAGTAGAAAGAGGGAAAAGAAAATGAGAGTAAAGAGGAACATAAAAATATTACCTTTTATTGCTTGAAACAATGGAAGAAAGGAGAAGGGTACATCAGTGTCACTCTCAACATAGGCCTTCATCTCTTACTTACATGAATCTTCATCTAATCTAAGCTTACATACAAATTACAATTACATAAAAAAGAAAAACCTAAACTACAATGAATGAAAACTAGGATAAATCCTATCTCTGCATGGTCGTCTCATTTTCAGCGCAAACAATGGCTTTTTATAGGCAAAACCCACACCTTCAGGATCCCGGGGAGATCGGGGGAGCAAATGCTCCCCCTAACTCCCCAACAAAGTCGCGGAAACGCGGCTTGGGCCGCGTTTTCGCGGCCAGGGTGTGGCCAGGTGGCCACACCCTGTTGGTGGGTCGCCCTGGTTTGGCCTTCTGACTTTATCTGCAATGGATTTTCAGTTTGAGTCCGGGATTCTGACGAAATGGCCTTCGATTCTTGGCTTTAACCGATCGATTCTGAGAGGATTCTTCTCAACCGGTTTTCAACCTCTTGATTTTGCCTTGATTTTCTGAGCTCGAATTAATTCTAATTTAACTCAGAATTCTGGTGGGCTTTTGGGCTCATTTCTCTTCATCTCCTTAAGGAATGGGCCTGCAAATAAATTAAACAATTAATTAGGACAATACAAAGTTTTATTCTATAATAAGTATGGAAATATGATACTAAATATGCAACATTAGCGACCAATCACACCCCCATACCTATCTTTTGCTCGTCCTCGAGCAAAACAACTAAACTATACTAAGGATTATTAGACCACTTTCGCAGGTCACGCGATTGCACTGAGCATGTGCAACAAGCCGTTAAACCTCTAGGTTTCCCCTAGAGGACGAGTTTTGTCTCATGAGGGTTTTCAGCGGATTACACCCACAAAATCCATAAAGAAAGAGAAACAAAGAGTTAGTACTTTCGAAAAGCATTTTGAAAGAGAAAAATATTTGAAATATCATTGTAAGATCTAAGCAATCTATAAGTTATAAGAAAACTGAATTTTTCATTCCTAAACTTAGTCTCTATTCAAAAATTTGTTATCAATCAAAGTAAGGAGTCAAATTGTACTTCTCATCTAGTCTATTACTTTACCCTAAGTCATATGCACTATCGTGACTGTGAAGTTTGACTAAGGGTTCATTAACTCTAACTCTTATGCCTTATTTATTTATATATATATATATTTTTCATGGTAGTATTCCTTAGTTCTATTAGGCTTTCTAATCTGCCCATGTAACGAGCCTTTAATCGATGACTCCCAAACCAAACGGTCTTAGGGCACCGGGTGAGAAAACACCCCAAGGACTTAAGGACTCGAGCAAACATGGCCACAAAACTAAGGATTTTATTATATGAACCACTTTTAGGCGTGAATACTTATGCTTTATTAGGCACAAATACCCAGCTTAATCAGAGGATGTTTATATATATTTTTTTCTCAAACTTATCTAATCATCTTTCGCATAAATACTAAGGCTTGCTTAGGCCAAAGCACGTAGCTAATCAATAATTAGATTTGTTCATTTTTCATAGATATTTTTTTTCTTTTTTTTTTCTTTTATATATAAGGCATAAGAATCTTTGTTTTGAACCCTAAGTGTGTAAGTGCATGAAGTGTGCATATTTCATCAAGGTAAAGATCAAGACTAAATTACTTTGACAAATTATCTTCCTAACCCTAAAAATCAAACAAATAATCTTATGTTAACCAAGTCTAAGAAATCCTAATTTGGATTTTCCTATTCCTTAAAATTAACTTAATTTCTTACAAAAAATATGTCAAAGTATTGTTTCTATTTTCAAAAAGTTTTGTAAAAGTAAATTTTTTTTTTTAATTTTTTAATAAAAAGAAAAGTTATGTTAGACCCTCCCCCACACCTATCTCATGCATTGTCCTTAATGTATGAATTAATGCATAGATGCATGAAAAAGAAGAAAGGGAAGGAAAATGTTACATTAAGGTGGTGGTTCCGGTGGTGGTCTGATTGGTCCACGAAATGCGGCCCAATCGACTTTTCGTGGGATTCGGAGGAACCCACCAGAAATATCTCTAATATAACCCATTAAAATGATGAATCCATAATGGATTTTTATTAAATATTTGACCCCATCTAATTTCCAAATTCCATAACTGATTTTAGAGTCAAATTTGTCAACCACCTCGTCCCAAAATGGAGTATGAAATGATAGAACGGTTGACTTGGACTCAGGATCTATAGGAACTAATACCGACTCAGGAAGGTGACTTAAGTCAAGTAAAGGTTCAGGAGTCGAGATTGGTTCAAGAAGTGTGTCCAAGTCAAGAAGTTGAAACTCCAGTCCACATTGATTTTCCAACAATGGAATGTGACTTAATATTGGTGATTCAAGTTCAGGAATGATAGGTGGGGGAATCAAAACTGACTCTAAAATATTACTCAAGTTTGGTAACAAAATAGGAGTCAATATTGATTCAGAAAGTTGAACTGGATCATAGATTTGAGAATCTAGGTCACATATCTTATTGAGTTCAAAATCAAAACAATGAGAACTTGCCAATTTGTCAATAGAATTTTGAAAAGTGTGCAATTGGTCAAGTTCACTATGATCATCAAGAATGGGTGATTCAATTTCATGATGAATTGGCACAGGATTTAATGTTGACTCAGGCAAAAGATTAAAATCAGGTGAAGACACCGGAGTCATTAGTGAATCAAGAAGTAAAATTGAATCACTAAGTTGAGATTCATGATCATATTCTTTTTCAAGTTCGATTTCAGGAAGAGGATAACTTGCCAAACTGTCAATATTCTTTTCAAAATTTGGAGTTCGGGCAAGTTCAAATGATTGTTCTGAAATGGAACCTTGATTTCCAAAACAACTTGACTCATCGGCTCTAACAGAAGGGTTAGTGACATCAGAACTGGTCAAACGGTGGGAACGTAGAGATTCGACCATCATATCTAAGTCACGATTACGAGCATTTTGAGCCTGAGTCATGGCTTCAAGCATCTCTTCATAGGTGATATGTTCATTGTTTTGATGAAAAGATGAAGTGTTGTCTTGGAATTGGTGGTGAAATTGTGAGTTCATCAGATTTTGTGATTTTTGTTTGGACTCATGCATACTCATTTTCAAAATTGATGGTTTTCTATTTTGGACTCGTGGAACTGAGTATGAATCTTGAAAATATTGTGGACTAGGTGGAGAAGGAGGACAAATTGGTTGAAAATCTGACTCGGGGTAGGTGAATCCCCGCTGACTCTGTGAAGAGTTGAAATCATTATGGAAATTATAGTCATAAGGTTGGGGACATGGGTTATATTGATTCGGATAAGACCAATCCGGTACACTAGATTGGTTAAAGTTATGATATGCCGGGTTGGTAGTATCCGAAAAAGAGTTTGATGTGTAATATGGATTATTATTAAAATTGGAAAAATTATTATTATAAGCCATATCACACAATGGAATACAAACAAAAAGAAAGAAAAACAAACAAATAAACAAACAAAAAGGAAAAAATTCTAACCTAAGTTAGGGTAGACCTATGACCTAGATGACTCCTAACTGATTAGACTGTCCATGGGAGGTTTAATGCAGACTTTGACCACAAGCTAATCAGCCAGGTCAGGGCAAGGTTGGTGGGAGGTTTTCCGTCAAAGACGTTCCTTAATTAAATAACCACCAACCTTCGGGCTTTTGGCCCATTATCCCTTTCCTAGACACTGATTTTGCAAGAGTCAAATTCCAACACTTTTCCCCCTTAGGATAATCTCCTAATTGAGTCCGAGATGTCCCTAGGGCCAACGTCTACTTATTTTTAGTTAGGCTTGGGTTAGTGAGTGCTTGGAATCTGATTTTTGGGCTAAGGAAGGGTGATTAAATCCCCACCTTATCTTGTTATGGGTTAGTGCCCTTAAGATAAGTTTGTGCAAGTATACAAGATATGTAAATAAGATTCACTCAAAGCGATAAAAATCAACCAAGAGATGAGTCCTATTCTAGATGCAATGCGAACGTACCTTGCTCCAGCACTCTTCAACAGTAAAAATAAATGAATTGAAAAGACACGTGCCTAAAATGCAAATGTCTAATCAATTTTTTAACTTTTTCAACAAATATTTTACTGTTGGTTTATTAGCAGGCTTATGTGATGGCATATAAAAAATAAAGTTTGCAGAAAATAATATGTTTTTGCAAAACAAGCAGCCCTGTAAAAAACCTGTTTAGTAGTCAACTCCTTTTTGCCGTGGATCCGCGGCTCTGGCCGCGAAAACGCGGCAAATCAGAGGGCACTTGGTCTCTATTTTCTAGAGCAAAGGCCCAAGACCACTTATATGTTATTGCAATCTTATTTTCCTGCTTTGCTTGCCTTATAACCTACAACAGAGAAGAAAGTTCGTTTTAGTTCTAAAAAAATTTTCAATAAAAATCAGATTTCAATAAAAACATTACCCTCTCCGGCAACGACGCCAAAATTTGATTGAAGCTTTACCTGCAAATAAAAATAAAGAATTTCAGATTTAGAATGAAGATGTGCAAGTGCTCAATTCTTCCGCTATAGCAAGTGGCTATGCGGGTCGTGATCCACAAGGAGGGTTTTACGATAGAAGCGTTCACGTTTTTGTATTGAAATCGTTAAGAAGATAAAATGAAGATTCTTCTTTGTTTAAAGAAATGAAAATGAAAACAAGTTATGTTAAAGTTATGAAGAAAAAGGTAGAAGGAGAAGGTGAAAAAGAAATGGAGAATGACTATTTACAAAGAAAGGGGAAAGAAAGTGACTATGTACAAATGAGTCGAAAAAGAATGATTTGGAAGAGGTGGTGATCTATACTAATGAAAGAAAAGAAAAGAAAGAAAGAAGAGTGAAGAAATACTTACCTAGTTTGATTGATGACTTACCTGGAAACCTTTGCATGTTCTACCTTGCTTTGGAGGTGTTCAACGCATAGATCATACGATCGAGCTCAGTCCCCGTACGCATTAGATCATCAAGCCGAGCAAGAATGAATTGATACGGATCTTGAGGAGGAGAACGTCTTCATGAACTATCGTTGGCACTCACACAATATCGTTATACTAATGCTTCTGGATTCACTTGCAAGCTCATCAAAAACAAAAGAGGTAAAGTAGAAAGAGGGAAAAGAAAATGAGCGTAAAGAAGAACATAAAAATATTACCTTTTATTGCTTGAAACGATGGAATAAAGGAGAAGGGTACATCAGTGTCACTCTCAACATAGGCCTTCATCTCTTACTTACATGAATCTTCATCTAATCTAAGCTTACATACAAATTACAATTACATAAAAAAGAAAAACCTAAACTACAACGAATGAAAACTAGGCTAAATCCTATCTCTGCATGGTCGTCTCATTTTCAGCGCAAACAATGGCTTTTTATAGGCAAAACCCACACCTTCAGGATCCCGGGGAGATCGGGGGAGCAAACGCTCCCCCTAACTCCCCAACAAAGCCGCGGAAACGCGGCTTGGGCCGCGTTTCCGCGGCCAGGGTGTGGCCAGGTGGCCACACCTTGGCCAGGTGGCCACACCCTGTTGGTGGGTCACCCTGGTTTGGCCTTCTGACTTTATCCGCAATTGGATTTTCAGTTTGAGTCCGGGATTCTGACGAAATGGCCTTCGATTGTTGGCTTTAATCGATCGATTCTGAGAGGATTCTTCTCAACCGGTTTTCAACCTCTTGATTTTGCCGTGATTTTCTGAGCTCGAATTAATTCTGATTTAACTCAGAATTCTGGTGGGCTTTTGGGCTCATTTCTCTTCATCTCCTTAAGGAATGGGCCTGCAAATAAATTAAACAATTAATTAGGACAATGCAAAGTTTTATTCTATAATAAGTATGGAAATATGATACTAAATATGCAACATTAGCGAGCAATCAATAGGGTTGCTTGCTTTGCAAAAATACAGCTGCTGCAAATCTTATTTCTTGTATGCTTTCACCAGGATCCTGCTAATAAATCAACAGTAAAACATTTGTTGAAAAGTTTAAAAATTGATTTGACGTTTGTATTTTTAGGCACGTGTCTTTTCAATTCATTTACTTTACTGTTAAAGAATGCTGGAGCAAGGTACGTTCGCATTGCATTTCGAATAGGACTCACTTCTTGGTTGATTTACATCGCTTTGAGTGAACCTTGTTTGCATATATTGTACACTTGCACAAAATTGATTTTAAGGGCATCACCCAATAAACAAGATAAGGTGGGGATTTTATCACCCTTTCCTTGGCCCAAAAATCATCATCCAAGCACTCACAATCCCAAGCTTTTTAATAAAATCTGATAGACGTTGGCCCTAGGGACATCCGGACTCAGTAGAAGATCAGCTAAAATCGAAAATTATTTTTGATTCATACTCCAGTCAAATCAGTGTCTAAGGTTGGGGATTAAGAGGTTACGCCTCGAAGATACCGTGGTTTGGCGTAATTAAGGCCCGTTGCTTACGCACGGATACCTCCCACCGTATTTTGCCCCTACCTGGCTGATTAGCTGTGGTCTGACTCGAGCAATAATCTTCTTTGGTTCATCGAACAGTTAGGAGTCGTCTAGGTCCAGGTATCCTAGATAGCTTGTGATTGATTTTTTTTTTCTTGTTTGTTATTTTCATTTTCTTTCGCTTGTGTGATCTGTGAACGTTGTCTGTGATTGTGTATGCAAGAGTGGTACCGGGATCCAAATTCTGCAAGACTTGTTTAGGATTTCTACACTTGCACAAACACCACCACTTGACACAATCCCAATCATGGCAAATAACACTTCACTTCAAGACAAGTTCTACCCGATTCGCACTTCACTTCCATCATGCATTCTTCTCCCAGTGACCAATGGAAATAATTTTGAGCTGAAGCCACAATTTATAAACACACTCCCGCGATTTCATGGCCTAGAATCCGAGGATGCATATTTCTTCATTCGTGAGTTTGAATAAGTATGTGTTATGATGAGAATTTCCCAATTAACTGAGGACGCTGTTAGACTAAGGTTCATACCCTTCGCGCTGAAAGATATAGCTAAGAAATGGCTTTACAATCTTCCCGCCAGTTCGATTTCTTCATGGGATGATTTTGTAAAAGTCTTTCTTAAAAAGTTTTATCCCATTCACAAAACAGCCCTCATGAGAAAGAACATTATACAATTCAAGCAGGAATCCAATGAACCATTCCGGAAATATTTCGAACGCTTCAAAGACTTACTAGCCCTATGTCCTCATCACGGCATAGAAAAGTGGCGGCAGTGTCAAATTCTCTATGACGGACTTGATTACCAAACAAAGACACTCCTTGAAATCATGTGCCAAGGGGAATTTTTAAAGAAAGATGAGAATCAGGGGTGGGATCTCTTTGAAGCCTTAACCGAAAAAACAATTCAGTGGGAGTCATGCCCAGATAAATCTACTCCCACCACTTCCAGAACCGGTATGCATTCGATAGAATCCTCTATAGCTACTGAGGCTAAAATAACACAATTGATGAAGAGGATAGAACTGCTTGAATCTAGGGAACTTACAGCTGTAAACCAGGTCAACCCATCACCTGTGGTCAAGCCGGGTTGTACATATTGCCATGATCTCAACCACCTATTCGAGGAGTGTCCTGTTTACCATTCTCAAATATATCAGGAGAACATGAATGCTGCTTACACCAGACCAAAAAACAATCCATACTCCAAAACGTACAATCCGGGATGGCGAAACCATCCAAATTTTTTCTGGAGTCAGTCTGGTCCTGAGCAACCTAGGCAACCATTTTCACATCAATATCCTGCTCAGTCTCCTTAACCCAGTTTCAACCAGAATTCACCAAGTTTCCACCCATATCAAAGTCCACCATAATTCCAATCATATCAGAATCCACCACATCTCCAAACAAACTTCCAGCCCACATATCAGCAACATCAACCCCAGAATCATTCAGACAAAAGAATATCTGATTTGGAAAAAATGATAGAAACCCTATCCAAAACCCAGGCTTCAATGATGACCAATCAGCATCAGGATATGAACAAGTTACAGGTCCAGATAGGGCAATTGGCTAATTCTTTAAATGAGAGACAAAAAGGAATGATACCAAGCCAGCTAGTGCCCAATCCAAAAAATCAATTCCCTCTGCATGAAGTTGAAAACATGGACCCCAGTCAATGTGTTGACACTTAAAAAAGACAAGATTCTTATTGGTCCGAACAATGTCTAAACTTGTTGACATTTACAAAAGACAAGTGACAGACGAGCTGAAGACCAGTTTTCACCCATCTCCGAGGGATAAGGAAGCAACTTGGACTCCACTAATCCAGCAAGCAGACAGTGAACCCAGATTGTTTCTAAACAGACCTCAGCAGGTCTAAGGTGCTAACACTTAGCATCGCATGAGCCCAAAGGAATAGCCTCGCTTGAGAGGCTAATATCACTTGACTTCGCCTTGAAGCCATCCAAAGCCTCGCCAGGAAGCTAACTTGCAACTTCGCCACAGAGGACTTCCAGCTCCGCCAAAGGGTTTCTTTTGGACTTCGCCAGAAGCTGCCTCTAGCTCCGCTACAAGCTCAATGCGGGCAGCTCCGCTATTGGTCTGCTATGGTCAACCTTTGACCAATCAAATCTCCGGATGAGATCAGATCTAATCAGATCAAATCCAATTAAAATCAAATTGGAGATCGAATTTGGAAGTTGATTGCCACAATCTCTTGACTCTCCTAAGACAAGTAAGAAGATCAGGGAAAATCCTCCAACGATATGGAACGGATCAAGAAGATCAACCGACCTGCCAATTCTAGCTTCGCAGAAGCTGATCTTAGCCTCGCAGCAAGGCTACTTTCCGGATTCAAACAGATTCGATTCAATCTGTTTCTATATTCTCAAGGGACAGTTATACCCTTGCTCTCCCTATAAATAGCCCGCCAGGGGCACAAGGAGAGGGGGAGAATCAATCAATCGATCGAGGAGCTCCTTTCTTTTGAACCTTCTCAGAAGATCACACACGCGAGGAGGACTCCACAAGCAGAGGCTTCTTCACGACGCACCGTGCGTTCTTGAATTCAGAGACCTTTTAGAGAATTGTTTTCTCTATCCAGGGTGCTGATACCCTAACATCGTCCTTCTTCTCAAGGATTCTCCGGAACTAGGCGAGAAGGAATTCCTAATTGAAGGCGATTTTTGAGAAGCAGCAAGAGGGTTCTACCAACCTTCTATTCTCTGATTCCCGGAATCAGGCGAGAAGGGAATCTCATCGCTCGCATCGTCAAAGGGACAAAGTGGTCGCGCGCTGACCAGACTCCTATCGGCACACTTCTCCAGAATCTCTGAGGAGATCTACTTGTAATCTTTTTAAGAATACTTGTAATTTAGCTCCTCAAACTTTTTATTTGTAAGTTTTCCCCTTTGCAATATAATGGAAAACAAGATGGTGATTCCGCTGGGGATTGTATTCTCCACTGCCGAGAATCAAGTGTCGCAGTGCGACGAACAGACCCTCGGGTCTAATTCTGAATTCAGAAAAGCCGGTGCAGCCAGAGCTTCTCTGGCTAAATCTTCAAGAAAAGTCTCTGCGGAGACAGAAAAGGTTCTCTGCGAACCTACTGCGGTTATCTGGCGCAACAAGGAAGCACGTCCGCAGTCTGATTCCTTTACTTGTGAGAACTTGGTGGTTCAGTTCGATCAAGGAAGATTTGAAGAAGTCCTCTCTGGGGGTGGCCCAATGCTTCGAGCACGGAAGCATAGGAAGGTCTCAACGACCAAGGTTTCGAAGCAGAAATCAGAAGCAGAATTCTGCCAACACCCTTCAGCCTCGCGTGTGGCTAGTCAGGTTCCTTGCGAACCTAAGTCTCCTCTGTCAAAGTAGATGTGGAGGCCTAAACAGAAGTCTCTGGCTGAAACCTCGGGCGTAGCTACGCCAAAATCGCGCCTCCCTCGCGAAGAAAAAGGCAAGATGCCTGTCTGCTCCAACAATGCTGCCGACCATGAAGTCACGACGGCAATCATACCGTCGCCCAATCCAAGAGCAGCAATGCCTTGTGCCAGCCTCGTTCATAAGAGCGAAGCTATTGTACCACAGCGTACTCACTGGGTCCATGGCCGCGAGGCTAAGACCAAAGTGTTATCTAAGGCTAATCCCCTTTGCAGCGGCATAGCGGGTAAAGCACCGTAGCGTACTCCGCTCTCCAGTTTATCAAACACTAAGCTCGTACCTGTTGGCGAAGCTAGAACTGAAGTACTATTCAGTGCTAATCCCTTCTGCAGGGATAAGAGGAACGGAACATCATCCTATGTATGCTCTAGAAAGGCCTCTCCACAGGATTATGTAGGCTCCCATGGGCCTGACTTGCGGGAATTCTTGACGAGCAAGCGGAAGTTGGGGTCTCTCCGAACTACTTCCTCTTGTTGTCAACAAAGGGGATGCCAGCTGGTGACAATCCATTCAGCTTATTGCCGGTCACGACCAATCCTCGCCACTCCTCCATGCCGGCAATCAGTCTTTGATCAGCTGTCTGTACATCTCCCTACGAAGCATCGCAGAAGGAGTACCTCACGAGATCCAGTATCCGCATCCGTCAACATGACCGGGAGAGGACGAGAGTTGCCCAGGGGAGGTCAACCATCTGACGACACCCCCTACAGCTCTCCAGATCCAGACTACAGCCCAGGCTTAGGCGAATTCTTGGTGCATGAAGAAGGTATCTTCCAAAACACCAGATCCAGGGTGGCGATACCCTACATTTACAAGTAGCCTTCTTCATCGACGGCCCTAGCCTCATCACAGCCCAGGAGGTCACTCTAATCATCGGAAGAAGAAGATGAAGATAGTGGGTACGCCTCTTCGGCGACAGTTAGCTCGGTGCGAACAGACAGAGCATCAGTCAATATGGCTGATAACGTCAACGACGACCTTCGTCGGCGCCTGGAAGCTCAGGAGCAAACTTCCAGAACCCAACAAGAAGCCTTAGATAATATTCAACAGATGCTTGCTCGACTCCTCAGCAATCAGAATGACAACGACGCCGGGAGTAATCACGATGAGGAGGAACATTTCAGCAATGAGCAGCCAAAGCCGGAGAAATCCAAGGAGGGTTCTTCCTTAGACGCCGAAGTCCTTAAGGGCCTCCAAGCTCAAATCGCATCCCTAACTCAGAGGGATGAATTAAAGAAGATAGGGGCAGTTCGTCCTTACCCGCTGGAGTGGGATTCGGTGCCATATCCACCGAGATTCAAACCACAAACGTTGCATACCTATGATGGAAAGAGCTCGCCCAATCAGCACATCTACTACTTCCGGTCCCAGACTAGTAATGTCATAAGCAACGACGCCATCATGGCTAGGCTGTTCATTGGCACCTTGAAGGGGGTAGCATTTGATTGGTTTTGAAGCCTCCCTCCGGGCTCTATCAACTCCTGGATCGACCTGGAAACTCGGTTCCTTTCTCGTTTCTATGAGGACGATACCGAAGTGACCATGGACAAGCTCCTCTCCACTGTGCAGAGGAAGGGCGAATCTGTTCGTGACTACATTGAGCGGTTCAGAAATTTATCCTTGATGTGCCCAGCAGGGATGCCATTACCCATGCTTTTGCAGACATGCAGACACAACTTCTTAGACCAAGTGGAAGTTCGCATGGGGGCTATCAAAGCCCACACTTGGAAGGAATTGGTCGAACAAGCAGAGGTAGCCGAGAAGTCGGCTAAAAAGTTTGAACCATCCGCCCCTAGAGGCAAGTGGGGGATGAACAACAAAGGGCGTAGCGACCTACCGCAGTCTTCTCAAGCTAAAGGCAAAGAGACTATATCTGTGGAGTTATCCGGAGATGTGCAGTCGAAGGCCAAGAAGGGCGGCTTCAACAATCAAGAGCCTAAGTTCCCTCCAAAGTAGTACTCCTTCAAAGACGATCAGGTGGTCACGATATTCCATCTGCTCCACAAAGGGAACAAAATGAAACTGCCAGATGCTCGGCGTCCCAATGAGATAGGGCGCACAAACGACCCTAAATACTGCCTCTACCACAGGATGATCCACCATCCTACTGACAAGTGTTATGTCCTCAAGGACAGAATACAAGCCCTGATCGATGCCGGGGTTCTGACATTGAAGACGGAGCAGAAGAAAGTCACTGCCAATATGGTGACTCTTGAGTTCGGCAGCACCCAAAAGGTCACAGTTCCTGACGGGACCTACCCAGCCCCCGCTCCACGGTTGGAAGTCAGACACCCTCCAGCCATGACTCAAGATAATAAGGGCCTTGTTCCCCTAACATTGGGGACAGGGGAAATTATGTGGATACACCCGGACCTCATCCAAGAAGTACAACGGGACTCAAAGGAGCCCAATTCAAAGGGCAAATCTTGCAATGTCATCTCTGTCCTGCCAGACGATGGTAATCTTACATCAGCTTCCCTCAGCAATTCAGAAGGGGAAAAGCTTGCTTGCATGGCGCAAGCCGATACGCCTTAACAGACGGGCACCCGATCTGGAAAATCATACTTGAGGCAGTATAAAAAGTCTACTGATGAGATACAACGACAAACGACGTTAGTACCAATGTCAGCATCCACTCCAATTCCAACCAAGGGAAAGGAAAAGCCTAAGGAGGTACGATTCTACCACGTGTTGAAGAAACCATCAGGCCAAGGGTTTGATACGCCCTTCTGGTTTGACATATTGGCTCAGCTGGCCAATATCCCAGCTCGTATCACTATACACGAGCTCCTTCGCCTCTCAAAAGAGATAAGAGAAGCACTCAGGGATGCGCTAGCCAATTCAGAATCCTTTCTGACATGCATGCCTGAGGTCCCTAACGACGACGTTTAGTCTCCTTGCCCAGAATGTCATCATACACAATCAAAGGTGCCCGCTATTACATTCACAGCGAAAGATATGCTTCTCAAGGACAACAAGCACGATCGACCTCTGTACTACACCGGATATATCAGTTCAACGTGCATTGAAAGAATACAAGTCGATCTGGGGTCCGCACTCAGCATCATCCCCAGAAGGCTTCTTTATTTCCTCGGCATACCGCTGGATAGGTTGTCTGCAACCACTACTACAATATACGGTTTCAACGCCGGGAGCAGTCATCCACTTGGGAAAATTTGACTCCGTTGCAGAATCGGGAGTCTGAAGTCAGAAGTGACATGTTATGTCATTGATGCTGACACATCATATAACCTGCTGCTGGGACGACCATGGATCCATGCCAACTGGATCATTCCCTCCACTCTCCACTAATGCTTCAAATATGTTGAAGATGATGCGACAGTATGAACTGTCTTAGCTGAAAAGTAACCATTCAAAGGGGTGAAAAATTACTTCACTGACGCCCTCCTGTATCAAGAGGCCAGTGAAACACCTAAGGAATCATTGCCAGACGATGATGAAAGTGGCAACGAGGCGGATTCAGAATCCGAAGCAGGCATGCCAGCCATTCTGATTGGCGAACCAATTATAGCATGTCTTAATAATCCTCAATGTAATACTCCTTCTGAAGATGAAGGTGAATGGGTAATTAATGATAATATTTCTTTTGATTATCCCGCGAGTATTGGATCGATTAAATCCATTACAGAAGGCTCTCTGCATATGCCCTTACATAAGGCGGGTGCGGCCAGCATACCTATGGAAGCTATAGAAGGGGCCACGCTGGTGGTCCCTCCGTCCAAACAAGGTCAGTCGCTGATAATCTTCGGTAGAACCCGACCACAGGGATCCACAACTGTAGACTCAAGCTCAGAGTCAGATGTTCCACAGTTCTTTCATTATGCGTGGTCAGCACACCATATTATGAAGAAAATGGGATACAACTTGGAGCATGGAATGGGCCTGAACTTTGGAAAAGGAAGGCGCAGCTTGATGCGTAATTTTGTCCCAAAAGGGAAGCCTGCAAATTATTATGATAGTACACGCAGGGGGTTAGGGTATGTTACACCCACATCATCAACAACAGTTCAAGTCAAAGACGATGGATCAATTCCATCACATTCGGCCTCATCCTCCGAGTGGGACTCGGATATCAGTGTAGGAGGAATGTTTGAAGACCTCACTGTCAATATGACTTCAAGCAGTCAATTAGAGCCTACAGAAGCTACTGATGAGGACCATGGGCCCAGCAATTAAACCTCCAGTGGGAAAAGCGATTCGAATTGCGCGAACCACCTACTGAAGACAAGATGATGCAGGTAAACCTGGGAAGTCAAGATCATCCCAAACCCATCTTTATAAGTGAAAGCCTATCACTTATAGAAAAGGAAGAATTGATAATGCTCATAAAAGAGTATATAGATGTCTTCGCATGGAGCTATGAAGATATGCCCGGACTTGATCCACAGGTCGCTATGCACCGTCTAAACATCAAGCCCGACGTCAAGCCAGTCAAGCAACAACAACGTCGATTTCGCCCAAACATTATGGAAGCTATTGAAGCCAAAGTGCACAAGCTCATTGCATGTGGCTTCATCCGGGAGGAACAACATCCAGATTGGGTAGCCAACATCGTCCCCGTCCTTAAGAAGAACGGGAAAATACGAATCTGCATCGACTACCGTGATCTCAATACGGCCTGTCCTAAAGACAAATTACCACTGTCCATCACCGATGTCATGATCGACAACACATGTGGATTCGAAAGGATGTCTTTCATGGACGGCTTTTCAGGGTACAACCAGATTAAGATGTATCCCGACGACGAGAAGCATACTTCGTTCCGAACACCATTGGGGGTATACTGCTACACTGTAATGCCCTTCGGACTGAAGAACGCCGGAGCAACCTACCAGCGGGCAATGAGTACGATCTTCCGCGATCATCTCCGAAAACGGTGGAGTGCTATGTCGACGACATTACCGTCAAAAGCCGCAACAAGAATGAACATCTTCGCGACCTGAGAACGATGTTCAACATAATGCGGGCTCATCAACTGAAAATGAACCCGACAAAATCCTTCTTGGGAGTGTCAAGTGGCAAGTTCCTTGGGTTTATTGTCACATCAAAAGGGATTCATCTTGACCCAGATAAAGTCAAAGCCATCCAGAGCATGCATCCACCAAGGAACCTCAAAGAGCTCAGGGGCTTGCAAGGCAGGCTGGCTTATATCAGAAGATTCATTGCAAATCTCTCAGGCCGCTGTCAACCGTTCACCCGACTAATGAAAAAGGTTACTTCCTTCGTATGGGATCAAGCTTGTCAGGAGGCATATGAAGACATCAATAGGTATCTCACAAAACCTCCAGTCTTAGTGGCCCCTACATCAGGGAAACCATTTTTGCTTTATGTAAAAGCTCTGGACTACTCCCTCGGTGCCCTCCTCGCTCAAAAGGACGACAATGGCCACGAGCAGGCCATTTATTATCTGAGCAGAACTCTCATAGGAGCAGAATCTCGCTACAATCCTATCAAGAAAGAGTGTTTAGCTCTCGTCTTCGTTGTTCAGAAGACACGACATTATTTGGTCGGCCAGACCATACATGTCATCTCCAGAGTAAAACCATTGCGTCTTCTTATGACGAAGCCAGGATCACTGAATTCAAGATTGGCTAAGTGGGCACTTTTATTGTTGATTGGTCACTATTGTTGCATATTTAATGTCACATTTCCATACTTATTTTAGAATAAAAGCCTGCATTGTCCTAATTAATTGTTTGATTTATTTGCAGGCCCAATCCTTAAGGAGATGAAGAGAAATGAGCCCAAAAGCCCACCAGAATTCTGAATTAAATCAGAGTTAATTCGCACACATAAAATCAGGGCAAAATCAAGAGGTTGAAACCAGTTGAGAAGAATCCTCTCAGAATCGATCAGTTAAAGCCATGAAATCCAAGGCCATTTCGTCAGAATCCGGAGCTCCAACGACAAAACTAACAAAGGATAAAGTCAGAAGAAGACCCCGGACAGACCCACCAACAGGGTGTGGCCACTTGGCCTCACCCTTGCCGCGGAAACGCGGCAAAAGCCGCGTTTCCGCGGCAATCCTGGGGAGTTACGGGGAGCGTGAACTCCCCCGACCTCCCCGGGATCTTGGTTGTTAGGGTTTCTGCCTATAAAAGGCCATATTGTGCACTGAAAATGGACGTCAAGGCAGATTAGGATTTAGCCTAGTTTTAATTCTTTGTAGTTTAGGTTTTTCTTTTCTTGTTATGTAATTTGGATGTAACTTAGGGTAGAAGAAGATTCATGTAAGTAAGAGAGAGAGGCTGAAGTTGAGAGTGACACCGACGATGTATCCTCCTCCTTTCTTTCATGGATTCAGTAAGCATTAAAGGTAACATTTGTTTATGTTTGTATCTTTACTTTCCGTTTTGTTTTGCTTTCCTCTTCCTCCTTCTACTTTACCTTGGTTGTGTTTGATTGAGTGTACAAGTGAATTCCAAAGCAAGTAGAATTAAGCTACGTGAGAGCCAGCGATAGTTCATGAAGACGTTCTCCTCTTCCAAGCTCGCATCACTTCGTACTTCATATGCTTGACGATATAATGTGCACGGGGACCGAGCTCGAGCTTATGATCTATGCGTTGAACGCCTCCGAAGCAAAAAGGTAGAACTTGCAAAAAGGTTTCCAAGTAAGTCATCACTCAACCTCGGTAAGTATCTCTTTACTTTTCTTTACTTCTTTTCTTTTCTTTCTTAGTTTAGATCACCAACCACTTCTTTCAAATCGTTTTCATTCTTCTTTCCACTTCATTGTACATAGTCGTTTTTCTTGTTTTCTGATTTGTCCACCTTCTTCATCTCTCGCTTTCTTCTTAACTTTAACATAACTTTCTTTTTCTTTTTGTTAACTTAAAAACAGAGAAGAACTATCGTTTTGTTTTCTTAACGATTTCAATAAAAAAAAAAACCTGTAAAGCTTCCATCGCAAACCCTCCTTGTGGATCACGACCCGCATAGCCACTTGCTATAGCGGAAGTATTGAGCACTTGCACATTCTCTTCTTAAGTTCTATAATCTCGTATTTTTTGTGCAGGTTTAGCCTCAATCAAATTTTGGCGCCGTTGCCGGGGAGGGTAACATGTTTTTTTTATTGAAATCTGAATTTTTTTTTTTAAATCTGAATTTTTTAGAACTAAACGAAATTTTCTTCTCTGTTGCAGGTTAAGGGCAAGAAAAGCAGGAAAATAAGTTTGCAGTAGCATATAAGTGACATTGGGCCTCTGCTCTCGAAAGCAGAGACCAATTGCTCTCTTCTTTGCCGCGTTTCCACGGCTAAAGCCGCGGCTCCGCGGCAGAAAGAGTGGACTACTAACGTGATTTTTTGCAGGGCTGCTTGCTTTGCAAAATTTCAGTCTTCTGCAATTCTTTATTTCTTATATGCCATCACATAAACCTGCTAATAATCAACAGTAAAACGCTTGTTGCAAAAGTTAAAAATTGATTAGACATTTGCATTTCTAGGCACGTGTCTTTTCAATTCATTTACTTTTACTGTTGAAGAGTGCTGGAGGCAAGGTACGTTTTGCATTGCATGTAGACTAGGAATCAACTCTTGCTTGATTTTCATGCTTTGAGTGTATCCTAGTTATATTTCTTGTACACTTGCACAATTCAATTTTAAGGGCATACCCGTAAATAAGATAAGGTGGGGATTTAATCACCCTTCCTTAGCCCAAAAATCACATTCCAAGCACTCACTAACCCAAGCCTAACTAAAATTGAGTAGACGTTGGCCCTAGGGACATCTCGGACTCAATTAGGAGATTATCCTAAGGGGGAAAAATGTTGGAATCTAACTCCTGCAAAATCAGTGTCTAGGAAAGGGATTGAGGGCCGAAAGCCCGAAGGTTGGTGGTTATTTAATTAAGGAACGTCTTTGACGGAAAACCTCCCACCAACCTTGCCCTGACCTGGCTGATTAGCTTGTGGTTAAAGTCTACATTAGACCTCCCGTGGAAAGTCTAACCAGTTAGGAGTCGTCTAGGTCCTAAGTCTACCCTAACTTAGGCTAGATTTCTTTTCTTTTTTTTTGTTTATTTGTTTGTTTTTCTTTGTTTGTATTCTATTGTGTGATATGGACTATAATAACAATTTTTTTAACTACAATAATAATCCATATTACACACCGACTTCATTTTCAGATATTACCAACCCGGCATATCATAACTTTGACCAACCTAGTGTGCCGGGTTGGTCTTATCCGAATCAATATGACCCATACCCCCTATCTAATAACTATAATTTCCATAATGATTTCAACTCTTCACCGAGTCAGTGGGGATTCACCTCCCCCGAGCATAATTTCCAACCACCTTGCCCTCCTTCTCCACCCAGTCCACATTATGTTCAAGATTCATACTCAGTTCCACCCGTCCAAAATAGGAAACCATCAATTATGGAAATGAGTATGCGTGAGTCCAAACACAAATCCCAAAATCTGATGGACTCACAATTTCACTACCACTTCCAAGACAATTCTTCATCTTTTCATCAAAACAATGAACCTATCAACTATGAAAAGATGCTTGAAGCCATGACTCAGGCTCAAAACACTCGTAATCGTGACATAGATATGATGGTCGAATCTCTACGTTCCCACCGTCCTGATGTCACTAACCATTCTGTTAGAGCCGAAGAGTCATGTAGTTTTGGAAATCAAGATTCCATTTCAGAACAACCACTTGAACTTGCCCAAACTCTAAATTTTGAAAAAGATATTGATAGTTTAGCAAGTTTTCCTTTTCCTGAAATAGAACTTGAGAATGAATATGATCTTGAACCCCAACTTAGTGATTCAATGCTTCTTCCTGATTCAATAATGACTCCGGTATCTTCACCTGATTTCGATCTTTTCCCCGAGTCAACATTGGATCCTGTACCAATCCATAATGAAATTGAATCACCCATCTATGAGGATCATATTGTACTTGACCAATTATACACTCTTGAAGATCCTATTGACAAATTGGCAAGTTCTCAATTTTTTGATATTGAAGTCAATGAGATATGTGACCTAGATTCTCATATCTGTCATCCAGTTCAACTTTCTGAATCAATCTTGACTCCTGTTGTGTTACCAAACTTGAGTAATGTTTTAGAGTCAGTTTTGATTCCTCTACCTATCATTCATGAACTGGAATCACCCACATTAAGTCACATTCTATTGTTAGAAAATACATGTGGACTGGAGTTTCAATTTCTTGACTTGGACCCAATTTCTGAACCTATTTCGACTCCTGAACCTTTACTTGACTTAAGTCACCTTCCTGAGTCGGTATTAGTTCCTGTCCTTCCTGAATCCAAGTCAACTGTTCTATCATTTCATACTCCATTCTGGGACGAGGTGGTTGACAAATTTGACTCCGAAATCAATTATGGAATTTGGAAATTAGATGGGGTTAAATTTTTAATAAAACTTCTTAATGGAGTTATCTTTTTAGTGGGTTATATTAAAGATATTTTTGGTGGGTTCCTCCGAGACCCAAGAAAAGTTGATTGGGCCGCGTTTCGTGGACCAATCAGACCACCACCGGAACCACCACCTTAAGGTAACCATTTTCCTTCCCTTTCTTCTTTTTCATGCATCTATGCATTAATTCATACATTGAGGACAATGCATGAGATAGGTGTGGGGGAGGGTCTAACATAACTTTTCTTTTTCTTTAAAAAAAAAAATTTTAAAAAAAAAAATTAACATTTTTCTTTACTTTTAAAAACTTTTTGAAAAATAGAAACAATATTTTGACTTATTTTTGTAAGAAATTAAGTTAATTTTAAGGAATAGGAAAATCCAAATTAGGATTTCTTATACTTGGTCAAAATAAGATTATTTGTTTGATTTTAGGGTTAGGAAGATAATTTGTCAAAGTAATTTAGTCTTGATCTTTACCTTGATGAAATATGCACACTTCATACACTTACACACTTAGGGTTCAAAAACAAAGATTCTTATGCCTTATAAAAAAAATATATATATATATATATATATATATATATATATATATATATATATATAGATATATATATATGAATAAGTCTAATTATCGATTAGCTAGGTGCTTTGGCCTAAGCAAGCCTTAGTATTTATGCGAAAGATAATTAGATAAGTTTGAAAGAAAAAAAAAAGAAAAAAAATGAATAAATCTAATTATTGATTAGCTAGGTGCTTTGGCCTAAGCAAGCCTTAGTATTTACGCGAAAGATGATTAGATCCTCTGATTAAGCTGGGTATTTGTGCCTAATAAAGCATAAGTATTCACGCCTAAAAGGGATTCATATAATAAAATCCTTAGTTTTGTGGCCTTGTTTGCTCGAGTCCTTAAGTCCTAGGGGTGTCTTCTCACCTGGTGCCCTAAGACCGTCTGGTTTGGGAGTCATCGATTAAAGGCTTGTTACATGGGCAGATTAGAAAGCCTAATAGAACTAAGGAATAATACCACACAAAAAAAAAAGTATATATAAATAAATAAGGCATAAGAGTTAGAGTTAATGAACCCTTAGTAAACTTCACAGTCACGATGGTGCATACGACTCAGGGTAAAGTAAGAGACTAGATGAGAAGTACAATTTGACTCCTTACTTTGATTGATAACAAATTTTTGAATAGAGACTAAGTTTAGGAATGAAAAATTCGGTTTTCCTATAACTTATAGATTGCTTAGATCTTACAATCATATTTCAAATATTTTTCTCTTTCAAAATGCTTTTCGAAAATACTAACTCTTTATTTCCCTTTCTTTATGGATTTTGTGGGTGCAATCCGCTGAAAACCCTCACGAGACAAAACTCGTCCTCTAGGGGGAACCTAGAGGTTTAACGGCTTGTTGCACATGCTCAGTGCAATCGCGCGACCTGCGAAAGTGGTCTAATAATCTCTAGTATAGTTTAGTTGTTTTGCTCGAGGACGAGCAAAAGATAGGTATGGGGTGTGATTGGTCACTATTGTTGCATATTTAATGTCACATTTCCATACTTATTTTAGAATAAAAGCCTGCATTGTCCTAATTAATTATTTGATTTATTTGCAGGCCCAATCCTTAAGGAGATGAAGAGAAATGAGCCCAAAAGCCCACCAAAATTCTGAATTAAATCAGAGTTAATTCGCACACATAAAATCAGGGCAAAATCAAGAGGTTGAAACCGGTTGAGAAGAATCCTCTCAGAATCGATCGGTTAAAGCCATGAAATCCAAGGCCATTTCGTCAGAATCCGGAGCTCCAACGACAAAACTAACAAAGGATAAAGTCAGAAGAAGACCCCGGACAGACCCACCAACAGGGTGTGGCCACTTGGCCTCACCCTTGCCGCGGAAACGCAGCAAAAGCCGCGTTTCCGCGGCAATCCTGGGGAGTTACGGGGAGCGTGAACTCCCCCGACCTCCCGGGATCTTGGTTGTTAGGGTTTCTGCCTATAAAAGGCCATATTGTGCACTGAAAATGGACGTCAAGGCAGATTAGGATTTAGCCTAGTTTTAATTCTTTGTAGTTTAGGTTTTTCTTTCTTGTTATGTAATTGGATGTAACTTAGGGTAGAAGAAGATTCATGTAAGTAAGAGAGAGAGGCTGAAGTTGAGAGTGACACCGACGATGTATCCTCCTCCTTTCTTTCATGGATTCAGTAAGCAATAAAGGTAACATTTGTTTATGTTTGTATCTTTACTTTCCGTTTTGTTTTGCTTTCCTCTTCCTCCTTCTACTTTACCTTGGTTGTGTTTGATTGAGTGTACAAGTGAATTCCAAAGCAAGTAGAATTAAGCTACGTGAGAGCCAGCGATAGTTCATGAAGACGTTCTCCTCTTCCAAGCTCGCATCACTTCGTACTTCATATGCTTGACGATATAATGTGCACGGGGACCGAGCTCGAGCTTATGATCTATGCGTTGAACGCCTCCGAAGCAAAAAGGTAGAACTTGTAAAAAGGTTTCCAAGTAAGTCATCACTCAACCTCGGTAAGTATCTCTTTACTTTTCTTTACTTCTTTTCTTTTCTTTCTTAGTTTAGATCACCAACCACTTCTTTCAAATCGTTTTCATTCTTCTTTCCACTTCATTGTACATAGTCGTTTTTCTTGTTTTCTGATTTGTCCACCTTCTTCATCTCTCGCTTTCTTCTTAACTTTAACATAACTTTCTTTTTCTTTTTGTTAACTTAAAAACAGAGAAGAACTATCGTTTTGTTTTCTTAACGATTTCAATAAAAAAAAAAACCTGTAAAGCTTCCATCGCAAACCCTCCTTGTGGATCACGACCCGCATAGCCACTTGCTATAGCGGAAGTATTGAGCACTTGCACATTCTCTTCTTAAGTTCTATAATCTCGTATTTTTTGTGCAGGTTTAGCCTCAATCAATTGTCCCAATACGACATGATCTTCACCCCTCAGAAGGCGGTTAAAGGCCAGGCCCTTGCAGAGTTCTTGGCTGCTCATCCAGTTCTGGAACATTCAAAACTTCACGAAGATATCCCTGATGAAGTCTTCGAGTCTTATGCAACCTCAGAAGAGGAAGTGTGGCAGATGTTCTTTGATGAAGCATCGTGAATGGGCCCTAAAGGCAAGATTATTACCGGAGTGGGGGTTGTGTTTATCTCCCCACAGAACCATGTTCTTCCCAGAGCATTTTCCTTGACAGAATCATGCTCCAACAATGTAGCAGAATATAATGCTCTGCTCATCGGTCTTCAACTCGCCTATGGAATGGGGGTACGCTACCTCAAAGCTTACGGCGATTCAAAACTGATCATCAATCAGGTTAAAGGCGAATACGAAGTCCGCCATGAGGACTTGGTGCCTTATTATCACACGGCCGTTGAATTGGCCAACCTATTTGAAGGTTTCTACATCGGGCACGTGTCTCGATCTCAGAATACCAAGGCGGACTCTCTTGCTGCATTAGCAACGACACTAGCCTTGCCAGTCGACACCGAGTATCACCTCACAGTCGCAACTCGACATCTTGTATGCTCCAAGCACATGCTAAGAACCCAAGAAGTCTATCATGTCTCCACGGATCTTGAGCCAAGAGATTGGCGCTTTCCTTTCATTGACTATGCTTTGCACGGTCTACTTCCAGACGATCCTAAAGAGGCAACATCTATCAGGCGAAGGTCTCTCCGTTTCTACTACGATCCGACTCTGAAGACCCTTTACCGTCGTTCATATGACGGTGTTCTCCTCCGTTGCCTTTCGAATTCAGAGGCACAGGAAGCGCTCCAAGAAGCGTACGATGGCACTTGCGGAGCTCATCAGCCAGGTCCAAAACTTAAAGACAGGTTGCATAGGCTGGGATATTATTGGCCAACTATGGTAGCCGATGCCATCCAATACGCACGAAGGTGTAAGGCATGTCAAATCCATGCGGACTTCATACACCAGCCTTCGGAGTTGCTCCACCCGACTGTTGCTTCATGGCCATTTGAAGCATGGGGAATAGATGTCGTAGGGCCGATTAGCCCCTCTTTGACAAAAGGTTACTGGTTTATCCTGGCAATAACTGACTACTTTTTAAAATGGGCGGAGGCTATACCATTAACTGAAGTCAAGACCTCTAATGTGGTTAACTTCATCAAACACCATGTCATCTATCGATTTGGTGTCCCTAGGCGGATCATCCACGACAACGGTCCCCAATTCATAAGCCAAGTATTCTATCGATTCTGCGATAAATACCGAATTCAGAATGTGGCTTCAACTGCCTATAATCCTGCCGCCAATGGCTTAGCGGAAGCATTCAACAAAATGATCATCAAGCTACTCAAGAAGTTTGTCTCCTCGAACAAGCGAGATTGGGACGAAAAGCTTGGTGAATGTCTCTGGGCCTACCGGACCACGGTTCGAACACCGACAGGCAATACGCCTTTTTCCCTGGTATATGGGTGCGAAGCAGTCATCCCACTGGAAATCCAGACGCCATCATTGCGAGTGGCTCTAATGACTAAGATCACATCAGAAGACAATGATCGCATGCGTCTTCAAGAGCTTGAAGCCCTAGATGAGAAGCAATTACAAGCTCAGCAACATATTGAGCTGTATCAAGCTCGAATTTCAAAAGCCTTCAATAAGAAGGTCAGACAGAGAGTCTTCCATAAAGGAGACCTGGTTTTAGCCGTCAGACGATCAATGATTATGACGCACAAGACCAAAGGCAAATTTCAGCCTAATTGGGAAGGACCGTTTGTAATAGAAACAGTCTATTCAAACGGAGCATACCACCTTATGACTTCAGATGGCGACCTACTCATGATGCCGATCAATGGCAAGTTCTTAATGAAGTATTATTCTTAATCAAGGATCCTTCTCATGATCAAGTTAACACTACACCTCTGATCAAGATCTTCGTGTCCAAAGTACACACAAAGAGTGCCTTTCTCTTCCTCCAAGCGAGACCATACAACCACAAACCAGTAGGAACCTGGTCGTGCACTGGTTGTCCCTAAGATGAATCAAGGTTATGCATACATTAACTAGATGATCCAACATCCTTAACGATTAAGGACAGAGGAAAATGTTGGCCCGTAAGCCCAACATAAGTCCTCGACAACTCATCATGCTGAGGAGAATAGCATGGCTAGCCCAACTCAAACGGTAGTTGGTAAAGGCATATCAAACCCGTTGATAGCTGGGGGTTTGCTAAAAATCCTAAGGGACCTGTTCCCATTTGATCCCCTCTCCAAAATCACTTACTAATTCTCATCCATAGAATGGTAGGACCACATATACATTCCGCTGTTATGTTAACATTAAACCTATGACAGCAACTCCCTCGTTTCTCCCCGTGAAAACGAGACCTCCAAAGTCGCTTACCAATTCTCATCCATAGAATGGTAGGGCTACATATGCATTTCGCTGTTATGTTAACATTAAACCTATGACAGTGATTCCTTCGTGAAAGTGAGACCTTTCCTAAATTCCATTTCAAACTTTGAGCTTGGTGGCGTCTCAAATCGGTTATGTCATTGCGACCTCTGAACCAGCAGACAGCTAAGTCTCAATTTCGAGCCCTGTTGACATTTACAAAAGACAGGTCTCGATGCTTGTTGACATCTACAAAAGACAAGCATCACCAACCTTTGAGCTTGGTGGCGTCTCAATCGATTATATCATTGCGACCTCTGAACCAGCAGACAGCTAAGTCTCAATTTCGAGCCTTGTCGACATTTACAAAAGACAAGTCTCAACCCTTAGCCCTGTTGACATTTACAAAAGACAGGTCTCGATGCTTGTTGACATCTACAAAAGACAAGCATCATCAAACTTTGAGCTTGGTGGCGTCTCAAATCGGTTATGTCATTGCGACCTCTGAACCAGCAGACAGCTAAGTCTCAATTTCGAGCCCTGTTGACATTTACAAAAGACAGGTCTCGATGCTTGTTGACATCTACAAAAGACAAGCATCACCAACCTTTGAGCTTGGTGGCATCTCAATCGGTTATGTCATTGCGACCTCTGAACCAGCAGACAGCTAAGTCTCAACCCTGAGCCCTGTTGACATTTACAAAAGACAGGTCTCGATGCTTGTTGACATCTACAAAAGACAAGCATCAACCTTTGAGCTTGGTGGCGTCTCAATCGGTTATGTCATTGCGACCTCTGAACCAGCAGACAACTAAGTCTCAATTTCGAGCCTTGTCGACATTTACAAAAGACAAGTCTCAACCCTGAGCCCTATTGACATTTACAAAAGACAGGTCTCGATGCTTGTTGACATCTACAAAAGACAAGCATCATCAAACTTTAAGCTTGGTGGCGTCTCAAATCGGTTATGTCATTGCGACCTCTGAACTAGCAGACAGCTAAGTCTCAATTTCGAGCCCTATTGATATTTACAAAAGACAGGTCTCGATGCTTGTTGACATCTACAAAAGACAAGCATCACCAACCTTTGAGCTTGGTGGCGTCTCAATCGGTTATGTCATTGCGACCTCTGAACCAGCAGACAGCTAAGTCTCAACCCTGAGCCCTGTTGACATTTACAAAAGACAGGTCTCGATGCTTGTTGACATCTACAAAAGACAAGTATCACCTACCTCGAGCTTGGTGGCGTCTCAGATGGTTATGTCATTGTGACCTCTGAACCAGCAGACAGCTAAGCCTCAATTTCGAGCCTTGTCGACATTTACAAAAGACAAGTCTCAACCCTGAGCCCTGTTGACATTTACAAAAGACAGGTCTCGATGCTTGTTGACATCTACAAAAGACAAGCATCACCAACCTTTGAGCTTGGTGGCGTCTCAATCGGTTATGTCATTGCGACCTCTGAACCAGCAGACAGCTAAGTCTCAACCTTGAGCCCTGTTGACATTTACAAAAGACAGGTCTCGATACTCGTCGACATGTACAAAAGACGGGTATCACCAATTTTGAGCTTGGTGGCGTCTCAAATCGGTTATGTCATTGCGACCTCTGAACCAGCAAACAACTAAGTCTCAACCTTGAGCCTGTTGACATTTACAAAAGACAGGTCTCACCCATACTCGCTGACATTTACAAAAGGCAAGTATTACCCCTTTAGTCCTGCGAGGGCTAATCTTGAGACTGGTGACTTCTCAGTCGGTTATGTCATTGCGACCTCTGAACCGGTAGTTGGCCAAGTCTCATTATCCAATCCAACAAGGGTTATGTTCTCAAGTGTCTACAATACAACTTTGAAAGGACAATTCAGCAAATGAAACAAGTTGGAAACTCGACAGGGAGTCAAAACAAAAGAAAGAATTTTCATTGATTCCAAAAGGATGAAATACATGGAGGCACATATACAACGACCTACAGGCGTACATTGTAAGATCTGATCCGCTCTCCAAGGGAAGCCAGCCACGTTTTCCTGTCATCAACAGCCTGGGCAAGCGCCTGCGACCTCAGCTCAGCCTCATTGAAATCCATTTCCTGGGCCAAACGAGCTTCGACCTCCGCCAAAGTTGCCCTCTGTGACAATCCCTGCTGCGAGAGTTCGTCACTTTGAGCCTTGAGCTGCTCAAGCCGCGCAGCTTCTTCAAGACGCACCGGTTCAGCCTTGGACAAGAGAAGGGTTCCCTTCCTAATCATCTCCTTGGCCTTCGCAATCCTATCTTCAGCATCAAGAAGAGCACTGGTGGAGGCATCGATGGCATTTCCAACCTCTGCTTGATTTGTTTCCAAGGATTTCAAATCAGAGGAAAGAGCCTCAGCGGCTTCTTGAGCGGCAAGACGGGCTTCATGCTTTTGAGCGACAAGGCGCGCAAACCGCTCATCAACAAAAGACTCCAAGTCCGAGCGACTGAGACGGCGCCATTCCTCTACGTCCCTCTCGAATTGATCTACCAGGAGCTCCAAGGCAGCGGCCTGGTGGTACCCTTCAAAGTCCCGAATACTTTCAATATTGCGGAAGAGGACCACCTTCAAAGTTGAGAACGATATAGTCGAACCTTTCAAGACCAGGTCGATGGATCGCCCTAACCCTTTGTAAAAACTATCGACTATGTCACCTATATAATCGTTTTCAACCTCAGCCACCTCTGGTAGACGGGCAACTTCAGAAAAGTCCGCCAGCCCAGTCGATACCACCATGGAAGGAGCAACGGGGACACTAACAACAGCAGGACAGGTCGTCAGTGACCTCGGCGAAGTCTTCATGGAAACCAGTACGCTATCCACCGCTGAGGTAGGGCTGGCGACCATCTCCTGAACAGCAGGCTCAACCAATAGGGTTGGGGAAGTAGGGCTTGTAATCACCCTCAGGTCACTTGGCAAAATTGTCGGCACCTCACTCGTTGATATAGTTGGGAGTGAGGACATCTCCAGAACTGCCGTCCCTTCAGCCCCTGGTCCTTCGGCTGGCTGGGGCCGATAAGAGGGCAGGTCGCCATATAGCGCATCCAACACAGCAGCATCCGTCGCGGTCGAAGTACTCATATCACCCCTGGACTCCCCAGGAAGATCAGCCAGTTCCCTTGAAGCTAATGCACCTTGAGGCCGAACACCTGTAACAAGACTGTGTTTAGACAGGACACAACACGCAATAGAAGCCAAGAGGTCAAGACAGTACCAAAAGACGACGTCGCCTCAAACATCTCGGCAGCCGCATCAGTCTCCATGGGCTCTATCGGAAAATTCTTGGCGGAATCCACACGAATGGCTGTCCTGCTCGCCGAATCTCCTGTGGACCATCCAACAGAGCTCGATGCTACAGGACTTCCTTTGGAAGTCCCAGCGCCCGAGGGACCAATGTCGGTCGCATCACCTCCGGACTCCTCCGGGTGGGCAAAAGAACTAGCCTCAGTTCCATAAATAAATAGGGGATCATAATGTTCCCCTTGCTCTCCGGCCGCCTCAGCTCCTATAATCAAGAAGCAGATAATAAGTCATTTGGAACACACAAAAGGCCTATTATACGGACGGAGTTGATCTTACTCAGATCCGGAGCAAATTCACCAGTAGTCGGTTCAGCAACCGACAGATCTGCTACTAATGGGATAGCAGGAAGAAACGTTGTTGAGGGTTCGCCCTCTACGACAACCGTAGGAGCCTGGCGACAGGGCTTCTTCGCCAATAACTTCCTACGAGATCTACCCTCCCGCTTTCTTTTGAAGTGGACGTCAGAATCCTCTTCTTCCACTTCTTCTACACAATGAGGGGGAACGGCCCCCATCACACCAGAGCCAGTCGCAGAAGTCTCAGCCCCCGCTCCCGCTTTGAAGCGAGGACTTCCTGCATCTGAGGCCTCGCTATCATCAACAGCGATGAATTCCTCTATGCCCGGGATACGGACCCTTTTGCCTTCCCTTTTATCAGATGCCTTCCGCTTCAACCGCTGAGAAATTAACTTCACACCAGAACTGTTGGCCTTGAAACCGAGGGGTGTGCAGTTGGAAGTTGTGTACCACTGGCAGAAGCACAGGGTCATTTGAAGATTGGGACTCTTCAACGGCGTACGCAGTCGCGCCCCAGTACTGCCTGCAGTAAAGAATCGCCAAGCACGGGCCCCATCAATAAGACTCCCCATGAAGGCCAAATCAGGATTGGGGTTGCCCACATACAGCTGGTCGTACCCAAACTGCCGAGCAAATCGGCTTGGGACATAAGGTTTCAAATAGCAGGTATCCCCGCTTCTGTACAATAAGTGTGAGGGCCGGATGCTGACCAGCCACTCAAAAACTCCCCGGCTCAGGGAAGACTGCCCTTCCCCCACATCTCGGAACTCCTCGTCGTATCCTGCACCCCGAATGCGGGGAAAACAGCAAAAGAGATCGTAAACGTCATATCGACGCACCAATTTACGGGCCTCAGCCACGTAAGTCTTCAGCCACGAACGTCCTTCGAATCGGCGGAGGAGCGCCATTCGAACACCTTGCGGAGGGTCCTCTCCAGCTCCAATCAGTGAAGGACAATGTAAGGCGAACGACGCCATCAGATAGGTGTAGGGCAGACCTATCCTAGGATTGGGTCCATCACAAGGCAAAGTGGCTCCCTTTCCACGCTTCGTCGGCGGCGGCCTGCAAAAAGCCTCCGTTAATGCACGAAGGCCTCTTTGAATGCAGCACACCATGGCCGAAAGAAGACCCAGACGGCGACCATGGACCAAACGAACGGCGGGCAGCAAAACATTCGGATGAACGATGTCACCCGAAGAAGATGGCACTACGCATTTCTTCAGCCAGACGGTTAAGAAACCGGTCAGCAATGCCTCCTGAGACATAGGCTGACGAGCCTGATGATGGAAGCTCCAAAGGACATCACCCTTCTCATAGGGACCATCGTCTTCCGTTATGACAAGATCCCTTTGAAGGTGCATCTGCATCCGTTCAAAGATATCCCCATCAGCAACTCCGCAATGTGCTGCTTCAGGAGCATTCCTCATATCCGGGAACAAGTAATTCCCTCAGCTCTTCAAGCTACAGGAAGTACCCTTGCTGCCACCATGGATGCTGGAACAAATATGCAAGTGGCACATTAACTCCCGATAAGTCTCGAACAAGGCAGGCTCCTGCTTCTCCAGAAGAGCCAACTCCGCCTCGCATGGAAAGTATTCTTCATAAGGGAGAGACCTGAAAGGCAGAGCAGAGACTTCCCACATCTCATGCAAGGCCATGCCCAACTCGCCAACAAGGGTGAAGAAAGTCCCTGAAGCTGGGCAATATAATTCAAAGATGGCGTAAAAGCACGCCACATTCATCTCAATGCCGTGGCAGGTCGCCCTGACGGCCTCATAGAGGTTTAGCCTCTCCAAATCCTCCTCGAAATGAGCAAGGACATATGTAGTCAAATCCCTCCACCATGCCTTTGGAGGGTGAATCCAGCCTGGAGCCCTGAAGTCAGTGGCTGGATAGTTCCCATTGACCGCGCAAAACTGGCTGCCAAAGGTCAGCGCCACAGCCGGATTTTCTCCTACTGGGATCTCCCGCGACACATTCCCAGGGTGTAGACCCATTATGCAACGAGGAGGTCCCGCTCTTGCATAACCAGGAGACTGAAGTGCCAATCTCCCTATGTGGACGGAGTCGGTATTTCGGCTCACATCCCATGCCATCTTCCGAGCCTGTGTCACACACTGGAAGGAAGACAAAGAAAAATGTCGTTTGTTGGATGGAAGGTAAAACTTCTCATCACCAAACTGGAAGATCCATTGCCCTTCTCCGGCCTGTAGTTGGTGATCAGGATCTGGCGCGGCATCCCCAAACATGAAGTCAGGCTTCCTATAAGTCTGACGGTCAACATCTTCAAGAGGAGCCGTAGTCAGAATACTCCTCGTGGTGTGCTGGTCACCACCGTGAATAAGCGTGTCTCGAACAAGAGAGCTCTGCTCACAAAACAGAGAAGCTTGCCCTTGAAATTGCAAGCTGATATTGCCATCAACTCCTCTGGTCATCCCAAACAGATTGTTTAAGGGACTGGGAATGTAGTGCACTGCAAGAGCAAAAAGAACTATGATCAGTTCACCAGTCAAGCGAACATGAAGACGTAAATTTCACTAAGGCATAGTCTCGCCCAGTGAGCAAAGCCAGCAAGGTGATAGCTTCAACAAAGCTTAATCTCGCAGACAAGTCTGCATTTTGCAGAAAATGTCCAAGTATTAACTTCGCTTAAGCAGAAAGAGGTATAGCCCTAAGGGCTGACGTCATCAAAAGGGCATTATGGTCAAAAACCATCCTTGACGGCCATGATCGAAGGGACAGACCCGTATCCTGTTCCTTAACAGGATGAAGACAGTCCAAGCAATAGCTTCGTACGGAAGCTTAGACAAGAACTGTTCAGTTCTTAGTTCCCCGTCCAAGAAAATAAGGGAAATTCAGGGAAACGGATTCCCTAATAAAAACAGATCGTGTTCGATCGTTCCGATAGCCAAATATCGGCTTTAAAAGAGAGACCGCAGTCTCTAATCAGAAGGGAAAGTCCCTTACCGGCAACCGGTCGCTCGATGACCAAAGGAGGAGGAGGACCCTCCGCTGCAGAAGTTGCCACTTCTTTCCCCGCTCGTCTTTTGGGCGCCATTGAAGAGCTGCAAAAGTTCTCAAAGCTTTCTGAATAAAGAGGAAAGGAAAGAGGAAGAAGAAGAACTAAAAGTTCTCTGAAAAAAAAGATCTGTTCTTTCTCAGCCCGGTCGGGCTTTTATAGGCCAATAGCGCCTGAAACGATGCCTCGAAAAGGGCACGGGCCGCCGTTTCAATTTGAAACGCTGCTTAAAGCGCCTTCCCAAGAAGCGCTGATTCAGCCACAAAGGCTTAATCTCGCCAATGAGTCAAAGTGGTGACTTCACATAAGTTCATCAAGAACTTCGCCAAAAAGATTGCCTTAGCCCACTAAAGGCACAGTTCGCCGATATGCCAGCATCGTGCGAAGCTCATTCAAAAAGGACCCTGTCCTTAACTCTGCACAAAGTTTAGCCCCGCTATGGCCAAATTCTTAATGAAGACAGGCAAAGATCAGATGAGCAGAAAATGAACTTTCATTGATTTAAGAGGAAAGGTACATTGATACTACATCAAAGTTGTGTTTCATACAACACATTCAGTTGCTCAAAAGGATTATTTGCGCAAAGGGAATACAAGTGGTTTTATCTGCTTCCAAGCCAGACCAACTGGACACGAAAAGCCTTCCTCCTGCACAAGGCCATAACCAGTTGTGCCACGAGGACAGGGCCATAATTTTCCACATAATGGCAGATTTTGCCACCAGGAAGCTGGATCACCTTTGATGAAAATTGGCAATGAACTTATCGCCGCCAACACGATAGATCACCTATAATGGGAATTGGCAGTGATGTCAGTGATCTCACAGGTGTGACGCCCGCTTTCCCGAAGTGGATCATCTCTGACAAAGCGGCTACCAGCCTCACCTCAGAACGAATCATCCCGGATAAGCGACTGCCAACAACCTCTGGGACGTACACCCGCTGCCCAAGTTGTTCCTCCTGCTTAAAAGTAAAGCTTCAACTGGGGAAGCATAAGGCAACTTTTTGGTCTCTTTCATCAAGACACAAGATCGGCGAACGTAGCCCACTGCAATGCAAATCGGAGCAAGTTAGCAGCTAAACACAGGAAAAGCTGCAAAAATACTAAGTCAGATTCTTTAAGGCGAAGCAATCCAATTTCAGCTAAAGCAAAGGACAAGCCTTGCTCGGACAGCAGTGATGGGCTAGCTCAGCAAACGCCAAGTCCTAGCCTCGCCTATATGGCTAAGCCAGACTGATCCTATGGGACACAGTCTTAGCCTCACCTATATGGCAAGACTGGCTCAACCTTGAAGAGACCAAGTCCCAAGTTCTGCCTGTGTAGCGGACTTAACATGCAGTGATCTTTTTGTGATCAAGTCAGAATGATAGCTTCGTTGGGGAAGCTATGTCAAAATCCTTCTCTGCAGACCAGTCAATTGCAAGATAAAGAGTAAGGGAAACTAATCCCTGAAGCAGCTGTTAAAGCTAAATTAAGGGAGATGAATTCCCTAAAATCGGTGAAGTCGTTCAATGATCAAGACTTACCGGTCCTTGGCCGGATAATAACCAGAGTGGGCATTCCCACTAATTCATAGATCTAAGTATCTCTCTCAACCAAGAGAAGAGGAGAAGAGCAGATCACTTCTCTTCAGAGGACCTCAAGTGTCCTATTTATAGGCCCCATGGCCTAAGTGCTGCCGCCTCAAGCGTAGAAGCACGAGCGCATTTAAGGCATTTATTGTGCCTTGAGAAAAGGGAGGATTTCCCTTGAAACCGTGCAAAGGGAGAAACGTCTCCCTCATAAAGGCACTTATTGCGCCTTGAAGAAAGGGAATATCCTCCCTTGGAAACGTGCAAATCAGAGAATATCTCCCTCGATCAGCACGAAGAAAGGAGTAATCCTCCTCGTAACTGGCCCACGGCAGTTGGCCTCGGGAAAGCGACAGACGCTCCAGGGAGAACGTATCTCCAGAAGCCCAGATGCGGAGCTACCCGCACGCGAAGCTACTCAGAGTCACGAACCTCTGTACAATTCTTCGGCGAATCTATGTCCCAAAGCAGGATTGAAAGCGAAGCTGAACTCAACCATTATGGCGACGTTCATTCTCCACCGATCAAAGCAGTTCAAAGTATTTCGAAGTCTGAGCTATTGCAGACTTTCGAAAACTTTGAAGGGGGTCTTGTTGACACTTAAAAAAGACAAGATTCTTATTGGTTCGAATAATGTCTAAACTAGTTGACATTTACAAAATACAAGTGACAGACGAGCTGAAGACCAGTTTTCACCCATCTCCGAGGGACAAGGAAGCAACTTGGACTCCACTGATCCAGCAAGCAGACAGTAAACCCGGATTGTTTCTAAACAGACCTCAGCAGGTCTAAGGTGCTAACACTTAGCATCGTATGAGCCCAAAGGGATAGCCTCGCTTGAGAGGCTAATATCACTCGACTTCGCCTTGAAGCCATCCAAAGCCTCGCTAGGAAGCTAACTTGCAACTTCGCCATAGAGGACTTCCAGCTCCGCCAAAGGGTTTCTTTCAGACTTCGTCAGAAGCTGCCTCTAGCTCCGCTACAAGCTCAATGCGGGCAGCTCCGCTATTGGTCTACTATGGTCAACCTTTGACCAATCAACTCTCCGGATGAGATCAGATCTAATCAGATCAAATCCAATTAAAATCAAATCGGAGATCGAATTTGGCAGTTGATTGCCACAATCTCTTGACTCTCCTAAAACGAGTAAGAAGATCAGGGGAAATCCTCCAACGATATGGAAAGGATCAAGAAGATCAACCGACCTGCCAATTCTAGCTTCGCAGAAGCTGATCTTAGCCTCGCAGCAAGGCTACTTTTCAGATTCAAACAGATTCGATTCAATCTGTTTCTATATTCTCAAGGGACGGTTATACCCTTGCTCTCCCTATAAATAGCCCGCCAGGGGCACAAGGAGAGGGGGAGAATCAATCAATCGATCGAGGAGCTCCTTTCTTTTTGAACCTTCTCAGAAGATCACACACACAAGGAGGACTCCACAAGCAGAGGCTTCTTCACGACGCACCGTGCGTTCTTAAATTCAGAGACCTTTTAGAGAATTGCTTTCTCTATCCAGGGTGCTGATACCCTAACATCGTCCTTCTTCTCAAGGAATCTCCGGAACCAGGCGAGAAGGAATTCCTAATTGAAGGCGATTTTTGAGAAGCAGCAAGAGGGTTCTACCAACCTTCTATTCTCTGATTCCCGGAACCAGGCGAGAAGGGAATCTCATCACTCGCATCGTCAAAGGGACAAAGTGGTCGCGCGCTGACCAGACTCCTATCGGCACACTTCTCCAGAATCTCTGAGGAGATCTACTTGTAATCTTTTTAAGAATACTTATAATTTAGCTCCTCAAACTTTTTATTTGTAAGTTTTTCCTTTTGCAATATAATGGAAAACACAATGCAACACTATTCATATTCTGAGATTCGGGAAGCAGGTAGTTAATAAGGTTTCCAATCGACCACCCAAATCAGTGTCAAAATTAACACCTCCTGTTCCAGTACAACCAACTCAAGACAATCCATCTTCCAGTTCGCAACCATCAACTTCCAAAGCCAAAGAGAAAGAAAAGGCAGATGAGCAACCATACAAGCCTATTGCACCATTTTCAAATAGGCTAGCAAACCAAAAGTTGAATGCTCATATGGAGAAGATCAGAGAAATATTCAATCAAGTCCAAATCAATGTACCTCTTCTTGATGTAATACAACAAGTCCCATCATATGCAAAATTTTTAAAGGAAATGTGCACCAAGAAGAGAAAAGCAAATGTCCCTAAGAAAGTCTTCTTAGCTTCAAACATTAGAGAGTTGTTCACTGGGCCAATTCCTATGAAATACAAGGACCCAGGCCCAACCATCTCTTGTATCATAGAACAGACTACTATCAATAGGGCATTACTTGATTTGGGAGCCAGTGTCAATCTTCTTCCTTTTCTGCGTATCAGCAACTAGGGTTAGGCGACCTCCGTCCGACCAAAGTTACTATACAACTGGCAGATCGCTCTGTGAAGATTCCCAAAGGGGAGATTAATGATGTCCTTGTCCGAGTTGGGGAGTTTATTTACCCTGTTGATTTCATAGTTCTTGAGACACAACTTGTGTCTAACTCCAATCATCGGGTTCAAACTCCGGTTATCCTGGGGCGACCATTCCTTGCTACAGCCAATGCCATCATCAATTGTAGGAATGGATCCATGAGGTTAACTTTTGGTGACATGACAAGAGAAGTGAATGTCTTCAACATAGACAAACAACCTCGTAAGACAAGAGATCAAACATTTGAGGTAAACTTTGTTGAAAATAATTGTGAGGAAGAGAGTGAAGATTTAGAAGATGAGTCGCTATTTCTTAATGAATTATTTCAAAATGAATGCGATCATCTTGATGTGGAAGGTCCTAATGTTAGAGTACCCTTTAAAAAGGGAAAAATTGATTTGGATATCTTCACTTTCAATGAGCCAACCATGAATGTATCCCATGAGGATATAATTCAAGAACCTCCTATTGACATACTTTTTGAAGACCTCTTCGAAGATGAACTCATGTGTTTGGATGGACCAACCAGGGATCTTTTGATTAATTGCACATCTCTAGGAGAAAATGTTGACCTCAGCTTTAAGGAGATATATGGAGCTGAGTTAGAATTCCTAGGCATTAACAATGACGAAGTTCAAAATGAAAAGAGTGGTGGTGCCAAATTTTTGAATGAGGATTGTAGCGATATGAGGACGAAACACCTAAAGATGGTGAAACTGGGGATGCCAAAGGCTAAAATGACAATACAATTGGCTTCCCAACTGTGCCATATAAAACGGACCCATTGGAACGATGGGAAACGAGCTAGAGGAATAAGACCGAAAAAAATCCTAGGTGTGGGAGATACTTCATGTTGTACATTTTCCTGTAAATTATTTTGGGACCCTTTTTGTAAATAAATAAAAATAAAAACAAAAAAATAATAAAAGCAAAAAAATAAAAATAATAATAACTTCAAAAAATTGGACTTTGGTGCTAAATAGCACCAAGAGTTCCACCTCCTCATGAATCCCTTTTCAAATCAACCCAGGGTTGTAAATATCCAACCCCAACCTAGGGTAATATTGGGACTTCACCTCTTTCAGCCCCTTATAAATTTCATCTACTCTAACTCTCTCCCCTCAAACATCAAACGCATCTCAGATCTGACACAACCTCTTCAAGCGCCGCCCTCAAAATTTTTCCCCTCCACAGATCTCTCCTCACTGTCAGGTTCTCTCGGCCAGGGCCGCGATTCCGCGGCCTTCTGTGCTCTGTTGGTGCGCCGCCTAGGTCTGTTGCAGGCGTTTTTCTCTGCTATTGGCCGATCTGGTGCCCGATCGTCCGAATTCTTGATCCAGTGCCCTCTGCAAATCGGATTTGATTTCCCCCCACGTATTTCGGGGGTGGTTTGCTTTCTAATCTTCCAATCTATTGTGTTGATCTACATTTTTAGCATGGTACCATCTTTGTTTGCTGAGAAGGATTATTCAAAAATACTTTGTGATAACAATGGGTATGGGCACATCTTTATTGATAGGATCTGTGCTTGGGATTGGTACTCTCTAGTGTATGATAATTCCGATAATGATACATTTTATTGCCCTGAATTAGTATCATCATTTTACACTTCCAATGATCATGCATCGGTAAATTTCAACACGTACCAATTCACGGTTCACATGCCCCTAGGAGACATTTTCATCACACTTCCTCTCCTTGAGAAACTCACTCACGTCCCTTTGTTCCCACAACACAGCGACACCCTTTCACTCATTGACTACATGTCCATTATGGGGGCCCGTTGCATAGAACAAGACCGCGGGCTCAAGGCCAGTACCACCTTCCGTAATGTGCATTGCGTTGGACGATGGATCCAACGCAATATTCTGGGTCTGGACCACACCACTTCTTTTAACCGCCCTGTGCTGCAAATTATTCACGACCTTATGACTAGGCAGCACACGGTCTGCACAGAACAAGACCATCTTTCATTCGATCATTTCCAACTCCTTACACGCCCGTGGTGCTAAACATTCACACGCCATTCTGATTACGCGTCTATGTAGGACTTTTCTACCGGACGCTGTATTTGACGCATATGGTCGGGTGTTTGTCGCACACGAGAGGGCCACTAGTGCTTATAACAGTTGTTTACATGCGGTCTGGACCCCTAGTGTCCAACCTGAGGATGTGCCAGTGGAGTCCTCTTCTGAGGAGAGTCTAGAGGAGGAAGATGAGCCTACATTTTGGCACCAGGACCCCCCTACGGATTCACGTGCATTCATGTCCACCATTTGGCGGGGCATGAAGAAAATTTTTAGGGGACAAGTCCAGTTGGGGAAACAAGTGGAAGAGCAATCATCTAGACTAGACCGTATTGAGGTCGGCCTTCAGCGTTCACAGTCGGCTGGACCCAGCACCACCGTTGGTCCAAAATGACGACGGGGTGATTCTGTTCCTTTACCTATTTCATGCATATTTTATCTTGCATACATTGAGGACAATGCATGAGATAGGTATGGGGGGTAGATACTAACTTAGGATTTTTATTTTCTTTTTAGGATTTTTAATTTTCATTTTTTTTAGATTTTTCATTTTCTTTTTAGAAAAACCATAAATAAATAAATAAATAATTAATTAATTTTGATCCATTTTTAAAAGAATCAAACTTGATTTTAGGGATTAAGGAAACTCTTAACTAAGATTTCTTAATATAAGTCGAAAAGAGGAGTTTTGTTAGATTTTTAGGTTAAGTAAAAAAGGATAAGAAAGATAGCTAGATTTTAATTCTTTCTTTAGGATATATACATTAAACATATTGAGGGATTAATCAAAGACTTAATGATTATATTTACACATATATATAAAAATATATATATAAGTATAAATAAATAAAATAATTACATAGCCACTAATTAAGCTGGTTAGCTGTGCCTTAAGAAGCATGGCCAGTCACGCCTAAAGGTGGTTAAGTCCTTAGTATTCGTGGCCTAGTTTACTCGAGTCCTTGAACCTTAGGGATGTATCTTCATCTGGTGCCCTAAGACCGACTGGTTTGGGAGTCATCGGTAAGAGGCTCGTTACATGGGTAAATTAGAAAGCCTAAGGAAGCTAAGGAGGTGTAAATAAATAAATAAATAGATATATAAAAATAAAAAATATATATTGTATATATTAGTAAATAAATGAACTTTAGTCTAAGAAAAATCCTTCATATTTATAGATGTATATAAACTAGGTTTGATGCAAAATCCGGTCTTCGCTCTATTCCTTGGAAACTTAACCTAAGTTGAAGACAAAATTCTAAATAGACACTTATAAAAAGAATGACGAGTTTAGGGTAACCCGAAACCTATAGATCAAGTAAAATTCTTGAAAAATATGGATCAAATTTTTCACTAACATTTTTCTTATTTCTTTATGGATTTTGTGGGTGCAATCCGCTGAAAATCCTCAGGAGACAACACTCCTCCTCTAGGGTAACCTAGAGGTTTAACGGCTTGTTGCACGTGCTCAGTGCAATCGTGTCACCTACGAAAGTGGTTCAATAATTTAGCTAGGATTTTTTTCTCTTTTTGCTCGGGGACGAGCAAAAGCTAGGTATGGGGGTGTGATTGTAGTTCACTTTTGCATCATTTTTCACTTTCATATCATGCTTTATGTAAATAAAAATGAGGTTTTTATTGCTTTTCTCTCTAAATTTGCAGGTCTACCATTAATGGAGATGAAGGCCCATAATTAAGGAATTAATGGGATTAATTAAAGAGTTAAAAGGAAAGCCCAAAGAGAAGCCCAAGCCTGGAGTCGTCCACGAATATCCCCAGCTTTCTAGAAGATCCAGCGTGGCCAACAGACTGTAATAGAACGGCAACAGAAATCGTTGGCGTAATGGCCAAGATTCTGCCGCAGAAACGCGGCTCTGGCCGCGGATCCGCGGCAAGAATCTGGCCGTTGAGCCAGCGTTTGATCCCACGGCCAAGATTTGAGGGCCTCATCCTCTGGAGCCTATAAATAGACCCATAGGGCCTCTACGAAAAAAGGAGGAGAGATAGGAGAGAAGAGCTTGTATTTTTGAGAGAATTGTAGGGATTTTCTCTATTTTCCTTTAGTACTCTTGTAATCTTCTTCTTCCTTCTAGAATTCTACAGAGAGAGAGAGAGAGAGAGAGAGAGTGTGTGTGTGTGTGTGTGTGTGTGTGTGTGTGTGTGTGTGAGATCTTGTAATTAAAGTGGTGACAACTTGAATGCAAGGATTGCTCCATTTATCTTCTCATCTTTACTAATTCTAGTGCTTTACTTTCTTGTGCTTTACTTTCTTCAAGCTTTAATTTCCATTGCATTTTCTTCTTCCATGAATTGTTGTGTTCTTTTCATTTCAATGTCTAGCCAACTCTCTCTAACATGACTAGCTAACCACTAACTTTACTAACTTCTAACTCTTGGGTGATTGCTAATTCATGTGATTCATTGGATGCTTTATTGTGATCTTGTAATTTCAAGTCTCTATTATCCCCAATGAAGATGAGTTACTTGAATTCTTAGCAAATGCTTGTTTTCATTCCATATGATTCATGTGAGCCTCATTTAGAGCCTTATCTTTAGAACAAGTGCCTTGATGGAACATGGAGATGGAGCACCTAACTATGCTATTTGTTGTACAATTTTCTTACTTCAATGCTAGCTCGAGTATGGCTTTGAATGACTAATGAATCTTATATCTTTTTCCTTAGAATTAACTTGAGTGACACTCCTTGATTCCACCATTGAAAATCTATCTCGGGAGCCGATGAATCAATGAGGCTACAAGTCAAGCCGAGAAGATCACTCATCCTCTATGTGGGAAAGTATTTGACCTAACAAGCAAGACAAACCTTTGCCGATGAATCAACATGAGGCATGCATCACCCTATGAGATTAGTAAGTTAGTAAATTAGAAGGGTTAGCTAGTCATGGTTTCTTCTATCTAAAAGTCTTTTCAAAGTTTTCCTTCTCAAGTTTTCTTTCCAAGCTAGTAAAGTTTTCCAAGTTCTTTTCACTTTCTTTTCCATCCTTTTTCTTTCCATGCAACAAATCCATAACGAATTTTTCCTCTACTTTTCCATGTCATTTTGTTTCTTTTGAACATAGAAGAACTCTCGTTTTCTTTCTTCACAACTTAACCGTAAAGCTTCCATCGCGAGCTCTCCCTGAGGATCGACCCGTAATAGCTTATACTTCTACGGTGATTCGAAAGGAGTAAAGAAACATTGTGAATACATTTTTGGAGTTTTTGAGCATCACTCACGAGCATCGAAGGTTGTTTCTAAACCCTCTCTCTCTGAATATAGTACACTCCTGCATTCCGAACAAACACCACCTTACACAAGAGGGGTAGGCCCTTAGCCAAACAACCACAATCCATCTCACACTTGAGGGATACAAATCCAACACCAACTCCACCTCACACTAGAGGGAGCAAACCACAACCTCAATCTCTCACTAGAGGGAGCTAACCACCACTCCAAATCCACCTCTACCCAAGAGGGATACAACAAATAGGAGGGTTACAACATGGTGGTTTCCACAACCACAAATAAATTTTTCACAAAACCAATGATCCTTTAGATAGGATAGCAAGATATAGCTCAAGTGTGGAAAATAAAGAGTTTGGAAATCAAAAACTCAAAGAAAATGCTTGGAAAAATAACTAGAATAAGTTTGAAATGAAGATCAAAAGCAATATCCCAAATATCCAATTTTCTTTGATTTTTTCAACCCTTTAAAAACAAATAAAGATGAATCCTTTTTGGCTCTAAAACACTTTTGAAAACTTGTATAAAACACTAGGGAAACTCTGAGTTTTTGGCTCTGGAAATCTTGGAGAAAAACTCTCACTAATGGGGTATATAAAGCCCCATGGAAAAACTAGCCGTTGGGGCTGATTTTCAACCCTGGTGGCTGGCGGTCGACCGGCCCGGTCGACCGCCAACGGTCAAAAATTTGGAGCTTCGGTCGACCGCCCGGTCGATCGTCCCAATCCAGAGAGCAATTTGCTCTCTGGCCGGTCGACCGCTCGGTCGACCGTACCTAGCTCACAGTCGACCGTCCGGTCGACCGCCTCCACCCGAGAGTGGGGAACTTGCAGTCGGTCGACCGCTCGGTCGAACGGCTTAAGTAGCTGGTCAACGTGCACAACTTTGTGCACGTCGGTCGACCGGTCCGGTCGACCGACTCTGGGTCCGGTCGACCGGCCCGGTCGACCGCCAGAGCCTGGCAGTAGGTTTTTTGAGACAGAAAACTTAGGTTTTAATTTTTAAAATAAATCCCATAAAATTTCTAAAATTTCACAAAAATAGTTTTATCATAATACATTATATACAAACTTGTGTGAAAAATTTCAACACAAATTTCAAACATCTTGAACCATATTTGTGACTTACAAATTTTGCCGAAAACCAAAAACTGTATTTTCTAAAACTTGAATTTTTCAAATGGAAATCCGATTTTTCCAAAACTCATTCAAATACAAAAACATGATATTTAAACAACTTTAAGCATGCTGTATATGGATATAATCCAATATACATGAAACATTTATATATCCATGTTTTTGACTTTAATTCCAAAAATATGTTTTGTTAAAAATACAAAACCTAAACACATGAATAGGCATATCAAAATAAGTTTGTCTAAGTAGTTGAAGCATGCATGTATATAGAACATATCTAATATACATTTAAACAAAGTAAACTTGTTTTGATACTATCTATTTATGAAAACCAATATCGGTTAAATCAAAAACTGAAAACCAATATCCAAAACATAAACGTGTGTGTGTTGTGAACTTGAGCATATCACACTATCTAGTTTTTATAAATGGATCTAAACAAAAAACTAAACTAGGTACCGATGTCTTCTTGTAGAACTCCGTCTTCAAGCCGACTTGATCCAAACCGTGATCCACCGAGCTTGACTCTAACGAGTGCTATATAAGATCTTTGTCGCTCGGGCTCTTGAATCACCACGTGAAAGGCTTCAAAACACCTTTGTTGAAGTTAATCACCTACTAATATCTTGGTTAAGAATCTGAAACTAAACATCACAAGATTATTAGTAAACATTACATGAGTTAATCATCATCAAAACTAGAGTGGAAGGCCTCTAGGCCAACAGTGTTTGCTCCTAAGCTCTCTAGAGGGTGGTGATATGCGCTTGGAGATGGTCATTGAGCTGCTTTAGCACTTCCTGCTCATAGGCAGCTATCTCGCGATCGAGGGTCATTTGCCTCGGTTGCAATCAGATTGGGCTTACTCCTCCTTCATCTGCTCTTTCATGTCGGCAAGAATTTGAAGGATCTATCCTTCGAGTAGCGGCATCGGTCGGACGCTAGCGGTTGCCCCCTGAGGTGAAGAGGAGTCAGTGTCCTCAATAGCATCATGTTGATCGACGACAGGATGACCGTGCCCCCGGCGGTACTGTTAGTCTTGCTTTTTGACGAGACGTCGTTGTAGATAATGCTTTGCCTTCTCGGGGTCATCGACACTGGAGAAGAGGTTTTTGTAGAAGGTTTTGGGTTGGATGGAAAGGAGATCTTGAGTATGAACTCAGTTCTCAATAAAAGCATCAGTTTATAGTGGATAAAAACCAGCTAATCGTGGATCGAACCCACCATAAGCGATTTAAGGTGCTCTCCAGTGAAAGTAAACCTAGAGGGGGGTGAATAGATGTACAGCTAATCTAATAAACAAAATGCAGAAATTAAAAACTTAATTGTAACACACTTAATGTAACCAACGAGTGTAGCCGAATTCTCGGTGAAGGGCTCTGGACTAACTCCTCTTGATTCCTCTGAATAAGAGTTGAGGTGCTATATGAAGCTCTCGTGGTTAAACACATGTAAGGCACACACAATCAACACAAGCTTATATATGATATGACAATATGATGCAATGCTCAAAGTAAAAGAGAGAGAGAGAGAGAGTAAGAATCAATGGATCAAACGCAAACACACGGATATGTTTCGAGGTTCGAGCACACAGCTCTACATTCCCGCCTTCACACAGAAGGATTTTCAATCCACTAACTTGTCAACACAGGACTCCCACACAGGGAACCTCTACTGAGGATTTGGGGCAATACAACAAGAGAGTACACAACTCCTCTCTCAATTACAAACACTACCTCTACACTTAGAGGCTAGGCACAAAGCCACAAATACCACCTCACACAAGAGGGGTAGGCACTTAGCCAATACAAATCAATCACCTCATACTTGAGGGATTCCAAAACAAACTCCACCTCTCACTAGAGGGAGCTAAACACAATTTCCACCTCTCACTAGAGGGAGCCAACCACCACTCCAAAATCAACCTCTACACAAGAGGGATATCATAAGTATGGAGGGTGACAACTTGGTGGTCTATCTCAACCACAAACAACTTCTTTTCCCACAAAACAAAAAGATCCTAATAGATAGGATAGAATGATATGGCTCAAGTGTGAGAAATCAAGATGTTGGAAAACAAATCACAAGGAAAAATACTTGGGAAAACAACTTAGTATTTGATAGAAATGAAGAACAAAGCAAATATCCCAAATCTATATTTTTCTTTGATTTTTCCAACTCCTGAAAACAAATAAAGAATGATCTTTAAAAACCAATAAACTCTTTTGAAAACTTGCTTTTTAAACACTAGAGAATAGGAGAATTTTTTCTATTAAAAATCTTACTAAAACACTCTTGAAATGGGGTATTTATAACCCCCCAAAAGAATCTGCATGTTGGCAGCAGTCAGGTCAAAATTGACCTTCTGGTCGACCGGCCAGTCGACCGGCCAACGGTCAAAATATTGACCATTGAGCCTGCCGGTCGATCGTGCCAATCCAGAGAGCAATTGCTCTCTGGCCGGTCGACTGCTCGGTCGACCGTGCCAAGCCTCATGGTCGACCGTCCGATCGACCGCCCCACCCGAGAGTGGGGTACTTGTAGTCGGTCGACCGCTCGGTCGACCGGCCCAAGTGGTAGGTCAGCGTGCATGACCTTGTGCACGTCGGTCGACCGATCCGGTCGATCGACTCTGGGTCCGGTCGACCGGCCCGGTCGACCGCCAGAGTCTGGCAGGGCTGGTTATAGTACTTGAAACCTGAGTTTTTAATTACCAAATAAATCCCATAAAATTTCTAAAATTTCACAAAAATAAGTTCTTGTTATATTTTTGAAATACAAACATGTGTGAAAAAATTCAACACATATTTCAACTTATTTGAACCATTTTTGTGACTTACAAATTTTGCCGAAAACCAAAACCCGTATTTTTCAAAACTTGAATTTTTCAAATGAAAATCCGATTTTTTCAAAACTCATCCAAATACAGAAACATGATATTTAAACAACTTGAAGCATGTTGCATATGGATATAAATCCAATATATATGAAAGATATATATATATATATATATATATATATATATATATATATATATATATATATATATATAGTTTTTGACAATAATTCTAAAAACAAGTTTTGTTAAAATACAAAAACACCAAACTCATGAATAGGCATATCAAAATAAGTTTGTCTAAGATATGAAGCATACATGTATATAAAACAAATCTAATATACATTAAACCATGTAAACTTGTTTTGAATCTATCTATTCATGAAAACTAAGATTGGTTAAACCAAAAACTGAAAATCAAAATATGAACCAAGTGTGTGTGTTGTGAACTTGAGCATATCACACTATCTAACTTTAACAATGGATCTAAACACTAAACTAAACACTGTACCGAAGTCTTCTTGTAGAGCTCCGTCTCCAAGTCGACTTGATCCAAACGTGATCCACCGAGCTTGACTCCAACGCGTGCTAGATACGAACTTTGACGCTCGGGCTCTTGAATCACCATGTGAACGCTCCAAAACTCTTTGTTGAAGCTAATCACCTACTAATATCTTGGTTAAGTATATGAAACTAAACATCACAAGATTATTAGTAAACTATAACTACATGAGTTAATCATCATCAAAACTAGAGTGGAAGGCCTCTGGGCCAACAATCTGCCCCTTTTTGATGATGACAAAACTCATGGAGTTATATATGCATGGATTAAAGCTAAGCTTCAAGGAAGCTCCCCTTAACTCATGCATAGCAAAAAAAATAAGATATTCAATGAAGATTATGATACTAAACAAATGTATGCATCAAGTAGGAGAGAGAAACATACATAAATCAAACAAATGTTTCAAAAACCTTCTCCCCCTTTTTGTTTAAACTCTCAAAATTATTTTTCTCATATACATAAACTCAATATATGCAAAAACACAAATATGCATATATAAACTCAAAATCTTTCTCCCCCTTTTTGTCAATCATCAACAAAGGGGTTTAAAGAAAACAATATTCTCCCCCCTTTTTGTCTTAAACAAAAAAATATCAATAAGGGGTGACATCAAAACAAAATATTATGATACCAATTTAAAAAAATATATCAATTGAAAGTACATAATGTGGTACATAAAACAAATGTTATTAATATAAATTTAAATACCAATTGATACCATTTGTAAATAAATACCAATTAAATACCAAATGTAAGTAAATAAATCATTTTTCTTTATTGTAAGTAAACTTATAGGTAATCTTGATATCAATTTGTAAAGATTAGTACCAATTAAAAGTAATTTTTCATTAAAAGCATATGATACCAAAAAATAATCAATATCTTTTTCTAATTATTTTTAACATAAAGTGTGGGAGTAGAATAACAAAACCAATTGAAAGGTGAAATATAAATTTTCTCCCCCTTTATGAAATACCAAACAAAATGATGCATAAGCTTGTATATGATACCAATTGAAACATAATCAAATGAAATATAATAGTCATTTACGAAATCAAGCTTAGTATAACAAAAATTTGTGCTCAAAGATATAGAGATATAGTAAGCACAAATAAAATATATATATATGTATGAAAAATTAAATACCAATCGAAATTGATACTATTTGAAGTTGAAAGCATACATATATAAAAACATATATGAGTATACAAAAAGAATGTCAATAGTGATACCAATTGAAAAGATCCAATGATACCAATTGAAAACAAAATAAGATTAAGTGTATAACTTATATTCCATACCACCCATTTCATGCACATGTTTAAAAGGATTTTCAATATGAACATACTGAAAAACACCTAGAGGGGGGGTGAATAGGTGTAATTGCTAATCTAATAACTTTTTAAATAAATATGAATGAATGAATGCAACGATCTCTCAAAACAAGACTAAGAGCCGAATACCCGGTTAAGGGTTCTGAACTCCTTCCTCCTGATTCCTCTGGATATGAGTTAGAGGTGCACAATGCAACCTTGTTGTATGAGATTTGATCGATAATGACAAAGTATGAATGCAATGGTGAAGTGCACACAATGTATATCACAAGTAAAGGAAACAATATCACAAACAAGTAATAGAGTGCAAATGGAGAGTAAAGGAAATGAAGACAATAAAGAGTAAAGACACAAAGCAATCGCAAATACAAGATGTTTGTTTCGAGGTTCGAGCCACCGCTCTACTCCCCGCCTTCACCTCCGTGAAGGGTTTCCACTATCCACCGAGGACGCTTACAAGGTCTACCAAAGACCGGAGCACCGAGCTCCACCAATTATAAGAACCTCTACCGAAGAGGTATCTCCACAAGATGAACAAGAGTAACAAGTAGCCAAGTGATCTCTAGAAGGATCACAAACTCTTTACAAACACTTCTCTCTTTACAACTTCCTTATAGATTGAGTAGGGAATTTTGGCTCTAAGAAGTGTAGTGAGAAAAACTCAATTGTAAAATGATCTTTACTAGGAAATACAACTGAAAACAAGCTCAAGAAAGAATGAAAAATTGAGAGCTTAAAAACTTTTCTTCTCTTTAAAACTTTGAAAAACTTAGGTATTTTTCTTGGTGATTTTCAAGAGACTATTCTCCTCTATTTATAGGGAGAGAAAAGAGTTAAAAACAATTTATTTTTGGCTTATTTGATCTAAAAAAGATCTCCAAAACTCAGAAAAAGTCTGCCAAAAACAGATTTATAAAACAGAATTCAGATTGCACCAAAGAGGAAAGAGCCGTTGGGGCTTTGCAGGCCTGGCGGTCGACCGGTCCGGTCGGCCGTCCGCCCTGCTGGCAGTAGCCGTTGGGCTCGGGTCGACCGCTCGGTCGACCGTCCTCTAAAATGAAACACAGTTTTCTGAAGGCAGTCGACCGGGCGGTCGACTCAGAAAACTCGAGAGCAAACTGCTTTCAGTCGGTCGACCCGACGGTCGGCCGACAGACATGCACAAGCGTGCACGTCCTGGATATAAGCTCCGGTCGACTGGTCCGGTCGACCGGTCTTGCCTGAAACAGAAAAACAGCAAGAACCTGAACTTGGAATATTTTGTAAAACATTTTGAAGTAAAGATAGCTAAGTATCATGCTAGGGAAGGGTAAACATACATGATTTAAACATGATATATATCTTTGTAAAAATTAGAGTCATGTATATTTGTCAAGGCATGAAACTTAGAAGCAAAAAAAGCTTTAAACATGAAAACTAGTATACAAAATATGTGTGTGTGTGTGTGTATCCTAGAGCCAATTTTTCAAAACTCAAACTTTAACAAACTATTTCTTACATTGGTTCTAAAGGACTACAAGTTCTTCAAGTGGGCTTCTCCATATGATCTTGCAAGCTTGATACTTTGAGCCTGAATTGAGGTGACTTGAGTCAAAACACCTTCCTTTAGGGAAGAAAACTTCTAGTTTAATTAGAACCCTGAAACACACTAAAACAACAAACATGATTAGTACAAATAACTATATATGCTTTATAATCATTAAAACACACTAAAAACGGGTGATTGTAACCTTGGGCCAACAATCTCCCCCTTTTTGATGATGACAAAACATATAAGTTATTTAAACAAAAAAAAAGGAAGAAGAGCTTGGAAGCTCCCCCTCAAATAATGCTATGTTTAAAGAATGACTATTGAGAAGCAAGATACGTAAAGCATAAAACACATAGTTTTTCTTCATAAAAACTCAAACAAACAACACAACAAAACTCAAATACAAACTTATTCTTTTTCTCCCCCTTTTTGTCATACATCAAAAAGGGTTAAACAAAACAAAACAAAAAAATGTTTATCTTCAAGAATCCATAATGCAAACATTCAACTCACCACAAATGAAAGAAAATCTTGCATAGTCTAGAGGTTTTGTAAAAATATCGGCAAGTTGAAAATCGGTAGAAACATATTCAATAGTAATATCACCTTTCTCATAATGATCTCTAAGAAAGTGATACCTAATGTCAATGTGCTTAGTTTTACTATGTTGATTTGCATTCTTTGTCATATGAATAGTACTAGTATTATCACAAAATATTTTAATATGATCAAAATGCAAATCATAGTCAAGGAGAGTATGTTTCATCCAAAGAACTTGTGCACAACAAGCTCCAGCTGCAACATACTCCGCCTCAGCGGTTGATAGGGCTACCAAATTTTACTTTTTGGAAGACCAAGATACAAGACAATTACCAAGGAATTGACATGTTCCACTTGTGCTTTCCTATCTACCCTACAACCCGCATAGTCGGCATCCGAAAAACTCGTCATTGAAAATTGATCGATTTTCGGATACCACAAACCCATTTCAATAGTGCCCTTAAGGTATCTAATTATGCGTTTAACCGCAATTATGTGAGACTCTTTAGGACAAGATTGAAAACGTGCACAAAGACAAACGGAAAACATAATATCGGCCTACTAGCCGTTAAATACAATAAACTACCTATCATGCTACGATAAAGTTTAATGTCTACACTTTTACCTTGTTCATCCTTATCAAGCTTTGTGGTTGTTGCCATGAGAGTTTTGCTCACTTTAGCTCCTTCAAGCCCGAACCTCTTGATGAGTTCCTTTGTATACTTGGCTTGATTGATGAAGATCCCATCCTTCCTTTGCTTGATTTGGAGACCAAGGAAATAGTTGAGTTCCCCCATCATAGACATTTCAAATTCTTCCTTCATGCATGATTCAAAAGCTTGGCAAAGAGATTCATTAGTAGAACTAAAAATAATGTCATCAAAATAAATTTGCACAATAAGAATATCATTTTTAACATGTTTTGTAAACAATATGGTATCAATTTTACCTTTCTTAAAACCATTAGAAATTAAAAATGAAGAAAGTCTTTCATGCCAAGCCCTAGGGGCTTATTTCAAACCATAAAGAGCTTTATCAAGTTTAAACACAAAATCCGGATGTGTAGGATCAACAAACCCGGGGGTTGTTCAACATACACCTCCTCTTCAATAAAACCATTTAGGAAAGCACTTTTAACATCCATTTGAAACAATTTAAAATCTTTATATGAGGCAAATGCTAGTGTCATCCGTATGGCTTCAAGCCGTGCTACGGGTGCAAAGGTTTCTTCAAAATCGATTCCTTCGATTTGAGTGTAACCTTGGGCAACTAACCTAGCTTTATTCCTAACTACGTTACCCGATTCATCCAACTTGTTCTTAAAGATCCACTTAGTACCAATTGTTGATCTATCGTGGGGCCTAGGAACAAGGTGCCAAACTTGGTTGCGCTCAAATTGATTGAGCTCCTCTTGCATGGCAAGCAACCAATATGAATCGGCCTCGGCTTCGAGGACGTTCTTGGGTTCAACATGAGAAATAAATGCATAATGTCCACAAAAATCATGAAGTTTAGAGCGAGTGGTTCCCCCTTTTGATACTTCACCTATGACAAGGTCCTTGGGATGATGTGGATTGTATCTCCAATCCTTTGGAGGTTGTTGAGTAGGCTCCACTTCAATAGTTTGAATTTCATTATCTTGAGCCTCTTCTACTTTAGCTTCACTTCCTTCATCATCCTTTGGCTTGTCTCCAATGGTAGGTGTATCCTCCAAGGTAACTTTCTCCAAGCCTTCATCCAAAGAATCTATTTCTACAACATTCTTAACAAACAAGTTAGATTCTTCAAACTTAACATGTATAGATTCCTCAATAGTCAAAGATGATCTATTGAAGATTCTATAAGCCTTACTAGTATTAGAATAACCAACAAAAATAGCCTCATAAGATCTAGCATCAAATTTTCCTAAATTATCTTTTGTATTTAAAACAAAACATTTGCATCCAAAAACCTTGAAATATGAAATATTTGGTTTTCTAGAAAAGTACATCTCAAAAGAAGTTTTTGAAGTGTTTTTGCATAAGAAAACACGATTTGATATATAGCATGAGGTATTAACGGCCTCGGCCCACAAATAATGTGGTAGACCATATTCACTAAGCATTGTCCTAGCCATCTCTTGTAATGTTCTATTTTTTCGTTCAACTACTCCATTTTGTTGTGGAGTTCTAGGACAAGATAGTTCATGCTTTATTCCATGTTCTTCACAAAAAGTGGTAAAGGGTAGGTTAATGAATTCACCTCCTCTATCACTTCTTATCTTAAAATTAAAGACTCTTTTTCCTTTTCAACTCTTTTCTTAAAGGATTGAAAATGTGAAAAGGCTTGGTTTTTATGTTCAAGAAAGAAAACCCAAGTAAAACATGAAAAGTCATCTACCAAAACATATGCAAACCGATTCCCACTTAGACTTTTGGTTTGAGTAGGACCAAATAAATCCATATGTATCAACTCCAAAGGACGTGATGTCATGATATCCTTGATTGACTTGAAAGAAGACTTGGTTTGTTTCCCAAATTGACATGCGTCACAAACCCGGTCCTTTTCAAAATTCAAGCAAGGAATACCTTTCACCATTTCCTTTGTGTTTAACCTAGATATATGGTCAAAAGAAATGTGGCCTAATCTTCTATACCACAACCAAGAGTCGTCATCGAGAGCTTTTAAACAAGTAATGATGCAAGACATATTTGACATATCTATCATATAAACATTATTTTCACGAAAACCGAAAAACACACAAGTATTAGATATTCTATCAATTACTTTACAAACTACATTATCAAAAACAACATCAAAACCTTTATCACAAACTTGACTAACACTCAAGAGATTATGCTTGAGGCCATCAACTAAAACAACATTTTCAATAATAGGGGATGTACCAAGTTTAATATTACTAATACCGATGATTTTACCCTTGGCATCATCTCCGAAGGTGACGGTGCCACCTTCATGGTATCTTGATAGGGTTGCAAAGTTGTTGATGTCCCAAGTCATGTGCCTTGAGCAACCACTATCAAGATACCACAATCCTCTACGTCGTTGGGCCTTGGAAGGTACCTACATCATTTAACAAATTCATTGATTTTGGTACCCAAATTTTTTGGGTCCTTGAAAGTTAGTGTTTCGAACCCAAACATTATGACGTGATGCATTTAGTCTATCATAGCAAAAATTAGCTAAGTGTCCTTTACGCCCACAATATGAACATGAAAACACTTTACCATACATGAATGCATGATGTGTGTGTGAAGTGTGAGCATGTTTTGGGGGTTTGCCACGATGTAAAGGTTGTGTGGTATGAACATGAGCATGAGCATGGTAAGCATGTTTCTTAGGGGCTTGTTTCTCAGGAAACATACCCTCAATTTTCTTCTTATCAAACTCACAATTTTTCAAAACAATTCCTAATGAGTCTATTCTTTCTTTAAGCATGGTAATTTCATTAGAATCAACTAGTGGGGACTTGCCTTTACAAGAAATTTTGTACTTATCAAAATCATTTTGAGTAGCAACTAAAGTAGAGAACAAGTCATCCTTTTCTTTAGAAAGAGTAAATACTTGATGATTAAGAGACTCATTTTCCTTTTTCACTTTTAAATATTTTTTCTTTAGGAAATCATAATTGTGTGATAATTCTACAAATGCTTCTCCTAGTTCATCCATGGAAAGTTCATCATTAAAAGAAGTGGAAGAGGTTACCTTGCTTGTGCTTTCATTGGCCATGAAGCACATGTTGGCGGTGTCGATTTCGTCCTCAGATTCGCTCTCGGAATCCCATGTAGCCTTCATTGCTTTCTTCTTGAAAGGCTTCTTGGAGGTGGAAGGCTTTGCTTTGTCCGGGCACTCCGCAACAATGTGACCCGGTCTTTTACAATTAAAGCAAACTATTTTCCTCTCTTCTTGCCATCTTTTTCTACCTTGGAATTTAGCCTTGTTGTACATCCTCCAAACATTCTTTACAAGAAGTGAGAGCTCTTCGTCATCTTCTTCTTCATTGTCTTCGTCGGAGTGTGAGGATTGGCACTTGAAGGCTATAGTTTTCTTCTTGGAAGGAGCCATGTCCTCCCTTGCTTTTCTCTCCATCTCATGGGTTTTGAGGTTCCCAATGAGACCAATTGCTCCATCTCCTCCTTGTCATTGAGTTCCTTCAAGGTTGTTGCTTTAACTTCCCATGAAGGAGGAAGAGCCCGGATGATCTTTCTAACTCTTTGGTCATTATCAATGGCATCACCTAGAGAAGAAAGTCCATTAGTAATCTTAGTAAATTTTGTAACCATATCATCTATGGTTTCATTCTCTTGCATGCAAAAGTTTTCATATTGGGACCGAAGAAGGTCTATCTTAGCCCTCTTTGTACGCACACGGAAAAAGGTACGAGCTCGAAGTAAAATTTCCTTGAATCAAATTGAAAAGTTACAACGGACTAGTATTCCGGTTACAAGGGAGGGAGGATGTTGAATCTTGAATCCTCCCTTTGTTTAAAGCTGGGTTCTTCAAGTGGCGGTGGAGAGTGAATCTTGTTCTCCGTTGACCGGGTAACCGTCAAGACCTTCGGGGATCTTCTCTTTGGCTGGTAGAAGGAGTAGCACAGCTCTGTCTACCAAAACTCTCAAAGAGAAGGTAGGCAAAGAGCAACTTGTACGCGGCAAGCTTGCTGAAGAGTTGATCTCTCTCTTATTTCTGCCTATTTGCCTGTATGTAGTCTCTCCTTGTCTGAGTGTCGTCTGTTGTCTATCTCTCTATGATCTGATCTGATCCACCGTCTCTTTATAGCGACTGGGCTATTTATAGAGGTTTCAGGGGTAAACGTGCCCCCTAAAAACACTCCATAATGGGGGGCTAACTTCCTCGCTATATGAGCGGTGACTGGCCCCATAACCAGGGCGGTTATAACCGAGGCGCGGGTTTCAACCCACGCGTCTTGATACTGAGACGCGGGCTTTGGGCCCTCGCGTCTTGATGTTGAGACTCGGGCTTTGGATCCTCGCGTCTTGATGTTGAGACGCGGGTGTCGAGCCCACGCGCCTTGAGGTTGAGACGCGGGTGTCGAGCCCACGCGCCTTGAGGTTGAGACGCGGGTGTCGAGCCCACGCGCCTTGAGGTTGAGACGCGGGTGTCGAGCCCACGCGCCTTAATGTTGAGATGCGGGCGTCTAGAACTCGAAACTTTGCCCTTTTAATGGCTTGTCTTTTAGTGATTTTTAGACAGCCTACAAAACCCCCTCCAAATTTTTCGATATTCCGCAGTTAACTGGGACGGATTTCGAAATACTTTGGACTCTAGCTGAGTTCACCCTTATGACTGTACTATTAATGCTCCGGGTTTGATCTTATCTGGAGTATGGTCTTCGTGAGTGTACTGTGGAACTCTTTGAAGCCACCAGAGTTGATCGTGTTGAGTGTCTAGATACACAGTCTAAACCTCCCCGATTGCTTTAAGTCTGTCGTGGGTGCACTTTAAGCCAAGAGTGGACGGTCGTCTGCTTGTGCCAGTGTACTGTTGAACTGATTTGCAGAAGCAAGGACTGAATGCCAGTTCTTTTTTGAAGAGCAGAGATGGTACTTCTTTAAAGACGCGACTTTCATGGGGTGCGTCTTTTGGAAATGGAAACGCGACCGATATTTCATCAGGCAGACGCGATGCTAGGCCAGATTGGAAGGACGCGAACTTCGGAGAGACGCGCCTCTTTGGAGTAAAGACGCGACTTTCTGGACGCAACTATGGCTGTGCTGACGGGGCATGTTGTATGACCCGAAAAAGAGATAGAAACAGGGTTTGCAGTAAAGAAATTCTCCTTGAATCAAATGAGAAAAATTACAACAAAGCTGCTCTGCTTTCCAGTTACAAGGGAGGGAGGATGCTGAATCTTGGATCCCCCCTTTGTTTAAGGCTGGGTTCTTCGTGTGGCGGTGGAGAGTGAATCTTGTTCTCTGTTGACCGGATGACCGTCTGGATCGTCAAGGGTCTTCTCTCTGGCCGGTAGAAAGAGTGACACAGCTCTGTCTACCAAAACTCTCAAAGAGAAGGTAGGCGAAAGCTAGCTCGTACGCAGCGAACTTCGTCGAAGAGTTGAACTTTTCTCCTCTCTCTGATTGTGCTCTGCCTGTCCTTGCGCGTAGTCTATTCTCCTCAATGCTTAATGCTCGTTGCCCCATAGCAACTGGGCTATTTATAGAGGCTCTAGGGGTGAACGTGCCCCCTAAAAGTGCTCCACAATAAGGGGCCACCTTTCCCCACTTCCCCGCTATAGGGGCGGGGTTGGCCCCATAATCGGGGCGGTTATAACCGAGACGCGGGCGCGGGTTTGGACCCTCGCGCCTTGATGCTGAGGCGCGGGTTTGGACCCTCGCGCCTTGATGCTGAGGCGCGGGTTTGGACCCTCGCTCCTTGATGCTGAGACGCGGGTGTCGAGCCCTCGCGTCTAGAACTTGAGACTCTGCTTTTTTAATGGCTTGTCTGTTAGTGATTTTTAGACAGCCTACAGAACCCCCTCCAAAGTTTTCGATATTCCGCAGTTAAATGGGACGGATTTCGAAATACTTTGGATTTTAGCCAAGTTCACCTTTATGACTGGACTGTTAATGCTTCGGTTCTGATCTTATCTGGAGCTGGTCTTCGTGAGTGTACTGTTGAACTCTTTGAAGCCATCAGAGTTGATCGTGGCGAGTGTCTAGATACACAGTCTAAACCTCCCCGATTGCTTTTAGTCTGTCACGGGTGCACTTTAGGCCAGGAGTGGTTGGTCGTCTCCTTGTGCCATTGTACTGTTGAACTGATTTGCAGAAGCAGGAGGCCGAACGCTGGTTCTTTTTGAAAAGCAGAAATGGTACTGCTTTAAAGACGCGACTTCCATGGGGTGCGTCTTTTTGGCAATGGAAACGTGTCTGATCTTCCATGAGGCAGACGCGATGTTCAGTCGGACTGGGAAAGACGCGAACTTCTTAGAGAGACGCGACTTTCTGGATGCTTTTATGGAGATGCTGACGGGGCATGTCCATCGAATAGGCGCGTCCGTTGGGTGCGAATCTGTTCCATGTCATGATTGCACTGCCAGTTGGCCTGGGGAACCGACGGGACACCACCTTTTGGCGCGCGGACTTCCCGGTTCATTAAATGATCCGTTCCACGTGTCAAATGATGACTCGCTGCAGCACCATGGCGTGCGATCATCGCGATACATTAAACTGATCTGATCCACGCGTCAAGCGATGATTCGTTGCAGAATTAATCGAGCCACGCGCCGCGTATCTTCGTGAATCCTTGTGCCTATAAAAGGCAACAGTCAGAGAGACATTTCTTCTTCTCCGAATGCACTCGCTTAGGTTTTAAGAAAGAGAATCGTCTTCTTCCTCTGTTCATCTGCACTGTTCATCTCCATTACTGGACTTTTGAACTAACGATGGCACCCAAGACCAAGCCAACCGCATCGTCCTCAAAGGCGGCCGTCGCCGAGGCCCCGAGGGGCGGCTCCTCTGCGCAGGGAGTCGCTTACCCAGGTATAATGCCATCTAGGCGTGAGTTTCACCATTAACAGAACCCCAAAAAGATATCTTTTTGGAGAAGAACCATTAACACAGAAAACAAACCGTGTTTGATTCTCAGACGCGGTCTCGGACGCGGTCTTTGAGTTGATAACCGAGGCGCGGGTTTGATGACCTGGCGCCATTGGGTCCTGCATTTCGGATTCTTCACTTAGAATATTTCTAATTGTGAAGGGTTCGAACGCGGACTTGAAGGTTTTTCATCAGGTGCTGGCTTTTGATGAATCTGGCACCTGAGCCTAAGTACTTGAGATTTTTCACAAGTCTTGGTTTGCAAAACGCGGACTTGGTCCTTGCGTTCTGTGACATCAGGTGCTGGTTTTTTATGAATCTGGCGCCTGAGTCCAAGTACTTTAGAGATTTCATAAGTCTTGGTTTGCAAAACGCGGATCCTGCAGGTCTTACACCTGGACGCGGATTTGCAGGTCTGGACGAGGATTTGATAATTCCTGCGTCCAGTATCTCTTCTGCGTCTGGACGCAGATTCGCAGGTCTGGACGCGGATTTGATAATTCCTGCGTCCAGTATCTCTTCTGCGTCTGGATTATGGACACTTAGCATTTTTCCTTACTTTTGATAAAAGTATCTAATTAAGTGTCCTTTTCTTTTGCAGTGCCACACCCTTCTGCCCCACTCGCCAAGAAGCGCCACTTTGGACATGTAGGTGGTGTTGACCGTGATCTGACCTTTGTGCTACGAAGGACAGTACCTGTGACTGCTGACTAGTCGCAAAAGCGCAAGGAAAGGCTCTCTAATGTTGACATGAGAGCTCTTCGGGCGCTTATGACTGATGCAGCATTCACAACGGATGCTCGCATCAAACTGGAGAAGCCTGCCTTCCTCTTCGGAGATCATATCGGCAGTGGCGGCTATCACACGTATGACGGAAATTATAGATGGCTCCGTCAGATAGGGGATGGAAGGTTCTTTCTTCCAGTCATGGAGAGGATGTTCCCACTATCTTATCTCCAGCACATGTCCGTCCCTCGGAAGATGGAATGGGACGTTTCCCGATATGTCCCTGAGATTACCCTTGGTGACTTGGGCTCTCAGAAGGTACACCGTTATGATAGTCATGACAGGGCGGTTCTTGGACTGTTCCCCGGATCGCGCAAGTCTGAGATCCCAGCTGGAGAGATACCCCAACTTGGCACTACTTTCCTCAACGCGTTCATGGAAGCGGAGGGTGATTATCCGGTCGAGTTCCGTTCGCTTGGGTGGGTCCACTCTACTGAGAAGTATTGGTGGGGCAGGATGATGAGCTTCGTTCTTACCGAGCTTGGAGATCTGCTGAAGCATGTGGGGCTGTACCCAGCAGTCAGGGCCGTGCAGTACGGCATCCCGCCGAGCTCTCAGAACTTCTTCGGGGTTCTGGAGCGCTACAATTCTTTGACGGGGACATTCTTCACCCCGGTCGGAGAGATGGGCCTTGCCTTGCACGAGTTGCATGAGGTCTCGAGATTGTCGACAGGGGATCTTCCTTATGAAGAATATATCCCAACCACTAAGGAGCTCAACCTCATGAAGAAAAGGTCTCCTGAAATGTATGAGACTTACTGGGAAGTGTTATGTCACTTCCACATTTGCGGCCAGATAACCGCCTGGAGGTCGCAAGGAGTCAAGCAACTGTCTTGGGCCAGTTACTTGTTCAACAACGTCAATAATAAAGACTATCTGATAACCCGCCTGGCTCCCAGTTTTGACAAGGAGATTGAAGACAGGATCGACCAGGCTCCTGAAGGCTTCTACACCACGGATTCGAACGAGGACGGTTTCGAACCTGACCTGGTTTTTGAAAGCTTTCACCATCAAGCCCGGACCCCTATCTCCGATCAGGCACTGTTGGCGGGCTTCTTGATGCTGTGGCTGAAGCGTTGTGTGGTGCCCACGTTGCCACATGAAGTCATCGTTGCTGACGTGGTGTACCCGACGGTGCTCCTGGCCCATGGCAGCACCATAGCCCTTCTCCCCGCCGTAGCGGCTGGCATTCAGAGCGGGTTGCGGGCGTTAACCCACAGCTTCTGCGAGGCGCCGAAGACTGTCGACTCTCATGGCCAACCGATCCTTGACTCAGAGGGGAAGCCGACGGTGAAGCGCCCCAACCCTCGGGTTGATCTGCCCTACACGTACCTCATGGCTTGGTACGTGATGCACTGCTCTTCTCTGATGACGACGGTGCCTTGGAGGGAGGGTTCTGTCCCTTTTGTACAGCGGTTGGAGGGTTCGGACTGGCGTGATACCTACATGTATTACGTCCGGAAGTGCATTTCAGATGCTTCGAACTACCAGCTCAATCGTTGTTTCCCCGATATTCCTGGTGCATCTTTCTGGGATCTATTTACTGATTCTGCGGGCCTGGATGACTACACGAGGTTATCCGCGGGGGTCTTTTGGTGGTTGATCAATATTCGGCCCGGATATGTGCTTTTCCGGCAAGGGACTTCATGCACGATCGAGCCGTACATGCCGAATCGTTTCGCCAGACAATTTGGCTACGATCAACTCTTCGTCGGGAATCCCAACGCTCGTCTCGCCTTCGAAGGGAACTTGTTCGAAGGTGCTCGGGCTTGGTACTATAGCGTGGCCGGAGGGACGGGAGCAACTTTCCGTCTACCTATCGAGGGGTCCAAGTGCCGTATAAGCTTCAGCTTCTGCTCCTGGTACTCCCAAGTCAATCAGACTCCGCACTTTGTTCCGGAGTATTCATGCATTGAGAGCATCAATGTAAGTCTCGAAGCCAAGTCGAAGTCCGGTAAACGCTCGAAAGTCGTCGATCAGTACCTGAAGGCCCAGAGGGAGGTCGGGAAAAGATCGAGACAGGAGCCACGAGCAACAAGGGCGGAGCCACGAGCAACAAGGGTGGAGCCATGACCAACAAGGGCGGAGCCGCGACCAACAAGGGTGGAGCCACGAGCAACAAGGGCTCGACAGGGGGTGAGCAAGCGTCGTCAAAGCTCTGCTTCTACTACTGAGCCTGCCCCCAAGAAAGTTCGGAGAGACTTGACGGCCGAAGTTTCTCGATCCAAAGACATCCCTGCTGCGGCCGAAGTTTCTCGGTCTGAAGACATCCTTGCTGGTGTTGAGGAATCGAGGGGAGAAGAGGCATCTGAAGAGGATGTCCCTTTAGTCCGTGATCCCAGGTCGCATAGCGGGACTGCGGAGGAAGGGGAGCTTGTTGACAAACCCACCGCCGCCGACGAGGATGAGCCGCTCGAGGTCGATATAATGAGCGGAGGGGATGTTGAGATTCTGGGAATCTCAGCTCAACCCGAGCCTTCTTCTGCTCATGAAAGAAGAGATGAGGCACAGCAGTCGGGGTCTCCTTGTGTCTTCATCTCCAGTCCTCGGACTGTTGATCCCAGTCCTACCACTGGGGTGTTTGGTGGTAAGGCTCCGGCTACCGAGGCCTCTCGCGTTGACCTGTCGTCTTCCTCATCTGAAGAGGAAAGCGATTTTGAGGATGAGGTCGACTATGGTGACGAACCCGCTCTTCCTGATCCGAGTAAGTTCTCACACATCTCGGAGGAAGAAATGCACGGGTGTGAACGGTTGACGGCGCCATTACCACTGGCGATAGTTGCTCCCGCTGAAGGTACTTTCACCTGATTTCCCTTTTCATTTTGAAGAAGATGTTTTAACATTCCTCTTTTTATGTTGCAGGGTTGGCTGAGGATGTCGAGGCTACAACCTCCTCGCATATCGAGGAGATGGTAAAAGAGTTGACCCAGCCTGAAGGAGTTGAGGCTTCAGTTGCCGAGATAACTTCAGAGAGGGCAACTGCTGAAATTGGGGAGCCTTCCACTTTGCTGGAAGAGGAGGCAACCACTGAGGCTGGGGAGGCTCTCACTCTGCAGGGCGAGGAGGCTACTACTGAAGCCAGGGAGACTTCCACTCCGCAGGATTCGCCCGTGAACTCGACATCTCTGGACCTTCAACCTGGTAAGGAAGCTCTGATGTTTTAACTGTTTCGCTTTTCACCATTGTGGCTAATGTCGCGATAACTTGCAGAGAGGACTGAGGGGGCTCAGGTGGAAAGTCCAATGGTCGGCACCCCTCCAGAAGGCCACATAGCTCAGGTCTTGGCTGAAGTTTCTGAGGAGGTCGTGCTCGCTACTCCATCATCGGCTGTGGAGGTCCCTGCAGAGATAGCACCTCCGGAAGCGCCAGTGGCTAGCCTTGCTCTTGCCGTATCGACGGTCAGTACGACTCTCGCGCAAAAAGAGCCGGCTTACACCTCTTTCTCTATGATAGAAAGGGGATCAGGGAGTACCTCGGGTGATGATACCATGGATTTCCTGACACGTAAAACGGTGCTGCAGTTCCTTGATGCGATGCGATCATGCATCGATTTTATCCTGTCTGGGCGTAGCTCTTTTGACTTTGCCCGGACGTTTCTCGGAAACATGGCCGAGAATATCGAATTAACCGGGGGCTCCTCGCTTGCCAGGGCGTGTCTGCTGTTGGTGGAACGCTTGGGAAGTGACCTGAAAGAGCTGAAGTCTTTGGACGATGCTAGCTCTTCTCATGAAGCCCAGGTCATCCTGACTAGGCTCCTAGCTGCTCAAGAACAAGAGCGACAGGAGGTGGAAGCACAAGTTGCTGAAGAGGTCAGCAATCTCGAGCGTTCCCAGGCTGAATGTCAGAAACTGGCTGACGATTCAATGGAATCCGAGCTCGTCATGCAAAACGCAGAGCTCGCCATTATCAATGCTCGGTCTGCCATCGCTAAGGCGGAAGCCGTGATCGCGAACAATGAAAGGAAGCTCGCCACTGTCCAGAAGAGGCTAGAGGAGCAACAAGCTGCGAAGGCACGAGCTGAAGAGAGCCAGTCCATTCATTCCTCCAGGTTGGAATCTCTGCGAGCGCAGCTGGCTGCAAAACCCTTCTTATCTGAAGAGGAGCTGCAGGTCCAAGCTATGATGGAGGCTGAGAAGGCACGTCAGCACGAGATGCATCGTCTCAGGGAGCGCATCCGTTCCTTGCCGGATCAAGACTTTTAGCCTTCTCTCTCTTCCCTCCTTTTTTTGTAAAGAAGAGGACACTCTGTTCACCCAGAGTGTTTGTATACACTTTTATCATTTTTGATATAATAAAAGTTTTGAAGTTTTTGTTCCATCTTCTTTGCTTAGCTGTGGATGAATCCAACTTCTTGATCACTGGCTGTGAATACTGAACTTAGGTAAGACTAAGTTCTTTTAATGAAACGTGGCGTCGACCCTAAGTCTTTTCGGTGAGACGCGGCGTCGATCACAGAGTGAGACGCGGTCATTAGTCCATAGGAACTTAGGCAAAACTAAGTCCTTTTTGATGAGACGCGGCGTCAATCACAGGGTGAGACGCGATCATCAGTCCATAAGAACTCAGATAGAACTAAGTCCTTTTGATGAGACGCGGTCATCAGTCCATTGGAACTTGGGTAAAGCCAAGTCCTTTTGATGAAACGCAGCGTCAATCCCAGGGTGAAACGCGGTCATGAGTCCATAGGAACTTGGGCAGAACCAAGCCTTTTTGGTGAGACGCAGCGTCAATCCGTAGGGAGACGTGGCTCTGAATAACGCGAAAGGACGCGGTTCAAGCAGACGCGAGGGACACAGCATTGTGTATTTTCCCTTTAATCTCAGAATGGACTAAGTGTTTTCCCTTTAAAAGGGCCCCGTTTGCTGAAGGGACGCGACTTTGAGTCACGCGGACATCCCTCTAGAACGCGGGTGAACGTCATTTAATCTGAAGAGGGGACGCGGATTCCTGGACGCGGCTTTCCCATCTGCGCTAAATGCAGTCTGACTTAAAGATTTTACGTGATCTTTGAACGTCAAATCTTCACTGACGATTGGAAAACCGGGTCATTCGCTGTTTCCCGAAGCAGTTGTCCACGCGTCGGTCCTTCATTGGACTTGGACGTTAATGCCCTTTAATGCAAAACCGGCGCTGGCGGTTGGAGACCAGCGTCTGCGACGGTTCCCAAAGCGGCGTTCCACGCGTCAGACTCCCATTGGTGTTTGACCGTCGTGGGGTCATTAAGGCCGACGGTTCTGATTAAGAAACCATAATGACAGTTATTAGGGGCTGCCTATAAATAGGGCGCACCCTCTCCCTTTTCAACAATCTTTGGACTGTTGGCTCTGAGAAGTCCCGCCTCCTTCAGAGTTCCTAAAAAGGGTTCTGTCTCCATGGATGAAGATGGTTCTGTGGATGAAGATGACCCAGAGCTTTTATGCTTCTGTTTGGTCTCTTCAGGAGAAAGCATCTCTTTGCTCATCTTTCACGTCCGCGTTGTGATGCAGAGAGTCCAACTCTTGATAGAGGCCTCTGTGGGTATGCTGTCCCGACTAGCCATGATATTTTTAGTCTACCCCGGCCTGTACCTTAACATCATCATCCTCATGAAGTCTGAGTTGGCGCATTCCTTCTGGAATTTGCGCCACCGGCTTGAACTTCTCTGGACGCGAGTGCAGAAGTCTTTGGCACTTGGCGCTGACTTTGTTTACAAAGCTCGCGTTTTAAAGTCACTGCCTTGGCGCGTTTTATGGCTACTGCCTTGGACGAATTCCAAAAAGGTTTCAGACCCAAACCTTGCAACTCCTGTTCACTCAACAGGGAGATGGCAATTTTCGGCGTTCTGTGCCTTTTCGGCGTCTGTGCCTTTGACTTGGGCACAAAATGAGACCGCGTTCAAATCCTGTGTGTGCCACAGTTTTGATTCGCGTCTGTCTCTGCTGACGCGGTAGTTTGACTCACTGCGCGGGTCATTCCCGCGTCTGAAGTCCTTCACAATAGCCGTGTCTGTCACTTAGTATTCTTTGAAGTATACCAAGTTTCAAATTTTCTAACTCTCTTATTTATTCCTTGCAGGTAGGCTTGATCGTCCTTTTTCAGGTTTGCTGGGCCCCTGGAAGAATGCTTCGGCCGGCGAACTCGTTCGATGTTCACCTATAAGAGAATATATTATGATCCTCGTCACCTATAAGAGAATATATTATGTCTCTGACGAGGACCCGACCCTCGCCAAGGTCTCTTCAGATCTACTGTACCCGTCATGCCTGCTGGCAAGGGATGGTCAGGGTAAGTATGGCGGCGAGGGGGTTACAGTGGGCATGGTGGCAGATAAGATCCTCTTCCTCTCCCACTCCAGAAGTGCCATCAAGGACACTCCGTGGTTGTTGGACGGCCTGCTGGGGAAAGAGATGCTCGTGAATGAAGGGTTGCAGGGCTTTCTGCTACCACTGGACCTCAAGAAAACCATTGCTCTTAGCTTAGTCAGCTAGGGCTCTTTCAGTGCACCACAGTGTAACCGGCTCCAACTTTTGCCACAGTTTGGCGCCTTTCCAAACATTCTATACTTGGAATCAGATGCGGCTTCAAGGAGTGAGTGCGACCTCTGAGAGAGAGAGAGGGACTTCTTTGTACTCCTTAATTGTAACACTCAATCTTATTGTATAAGAGAGCGTTTTGTATCACTTTCATATGTCTGGATATAAATAAAAGTGACACTTTTCTTTTTGCCTCTTTCTATTGTCTTGAACCTTTTGTTTCCAGTTAGACACATAGAAGCAAAAGATCTTTGACTTTACCAAAATTACGATGGTAATCTTAATAAGTCAAATTTGTAGGAAAAGACCCTATTTCAGGACTTTCCATAATACTGTCAGAGGTGTAGTATTAACTTGACAGAGATGAAGTGATTCTTGGTGGGCCTGCCACTTTATAAAGGAAAGTGACAAGTGGAGTGTACCCCCAGGGAAGATGAACTTTTATCAAGGGTTTGGGATTAACTTGATTTAAGATCAGCTGGGGAGTTTGATGAAAACATTGTCAACGGTATAATGTTAACCTAACAATGTTTTTAAATAGACTTGTTACTCTGTTGGGGAGAATAACAAGTAAGACTAGACTCGCGGGGAATCTAGGAAATTTTTACCGTTAGAGGTGTGATATTAACTTAACGGGTTGAAGGTAGTCTTGTCAGAAGTGTGATGTTAACTTGACAAGGATGTGAGTCAGAGGTGTAATATTAACTTAACTCAGAAGTATTTCAGTTTTATTTGGGAATACTGAGAATGTCACTGTCATAGGTGTGATGTTTAACTTAACAGTGAGGTAATGCTAGAGGTATAATGTTGAACTTAGCATTGGTCATCTCGGCTTGGATAAGGAAGTCGAGGAAAGGTCATGGCCATAGGTGTATTGTTGAACTTAGCGATGACTTGGATGCTAGAGGTGTGGTGTTAACTTGGCATCATTCATTTCAGCTTCGATACGGAAGTCTGAAGGAAAGTGACTGTCAGAAGTGTGATGTTAACTCGACAGGAACTTGATGTACTGCTTAGAGGTATAATGTTAACTTAAACAGTAGTTTTGTCAGAGGTGTGATATTAACTTGACAAGAATCGTCTTGTGCCGAGAACAGTTTGAGGACCTGTCATTCTATTGATGAGAATTGACAAGTGGAATTTGAAGTGCCAGAGGTATAGTGTTAACTTGGCAAATTTGAAAGTTTGTTACTCCATGTAGAGGTGACAAGCAAAGTTGTACTCGACAAGGAGTATCGAAGATTTTCATTACCAGAGGTATAGTGTTAACATAGTAATGATTGCATTTGGTGGACCTACCATTCTATGGGTGAGAATTGGTAGGGGATTTTGGAGGAAAGAGTGGAGCCAAGTCCACTTAGGATTTTTAGTAAACCCTCAGCTATCAACGGATTTGAGGTGCCTTTACCAACTACCGTTTGAGTTGGGCTAGCCATGCTATTCCCCTCAGCATGATGAGTTGTCGAAGACTTATGTTGGGCTTAGAAGCCAACATTTTCCTCTATCCTTAGCCGTCGGAGGCGTCGGATATTTGATCAGAGGTGTATTTTTAACTTGATCAGGGGAAGAATACCATCTAGGGATAGTACTTCTTCAGGAATTTGCCATTGATAGGCATCATAAGCGTATCGTCATTCGAGGTTATGAGGCGATATGATCCATTTGAGTAGACTGACTCTACCACAAATGGTCCTTCCCATTTGGGTTGGAATTTGCCTTTTGTCTTGTGCGTCATCACCATGGGTCTTCTGACGGCTAAGACAAGATCACCTTTCTTGAAAGTTCGCACTTTAACTTTCTTGTTGAAGGCTCTGGTGATACCAGCTTGGTAAAGCTCGATTTGTTGTTGGGCCTGCAAGCGCTTATCGTCTAAGGACTCCAATTCTTGGAGTCGTTGTCGATGCTTCTCCTCTGTTGTCATCTCTGCTGTCAGGGCGACACGTAGAGATGGAATTTGGATTTCCAGTGGGAGTACGGCTTCGCACCCGTATACCAAAGAAAATGGTGTGGCTTTAGTTGGGGTTCGCACGGTTGTGCGGTAGGCCCATAAGCATTCACCCAGCTTGTCGTCCCAATCACGTTGACTTTTCGAGACGAATTTCTTGAGAAGCTTGCCAATGGTCTTGTTGAAAGCTTCTGCGAGGCCGTTAGCGGCCGGATAGTATGCCGTTGAGGACACACTCTGGATTCTGAACTTAGAGCAGAATCTCTGGAACGCCTGGCTGATGAACTGGGGTCCATTGTCATGGACAATTCGCCGAGGTACACCGAAGCGGTAGATAACGTGATGTTTCAGGAACTTGATCACGTTGGACGACTTGACTTCCTTCAAAGGAATGGCTTCGGCCCACTTAGAGAAGTAATCGGTTATTGCCAAAATAAACCGATGTCCCTTTGATGACGGTGGGCTGATAGGGCCAACCACATCCATCCCCACATTTCAAATGGCCACGTAGAGGTTGTAGAGTGGAGGTACCCTGGTGCCTGATGGATGAAATCGCCATGTACTTGGCAGGCGAGACATCTCTTAGCATAAGTGACGGCATCAGCAACCATCTTGGGCCAATAGTAACCCAACCTTTGGAGTCGATATGCTAGTTTTGGGCCCGGTTGATGGGCTCCACACATACCGTCGTGGGCTTCTTTCAATACCTCTTGGGCTTCTTTTGACGAGAGGCATCGGAGCAAGATCCCGTCATGCGATCGATGATACAATGTTCGCGTAATCGCATTGTAATAGAATTTGGAGGCTTTCCTTCGAATGGCAGCCGCCTCTTTGGTGTCCTCAGGCAGGATGCCGTATAAGACAAAATCGATGTAGGGGAATCGCCAATCTCTAAGCTCTGGACTGGTCGATACCTCAAGGGCTTCTTTGCCGTGACGACCTTGTTGGCCCAATGGCCTTCCACTCTAGTTTTGATGATGATCAACACTCATGTAGTTATGTTTACTAATATTCTTGTGTTTCTAAGTTTCAGATCATTAACAGGATATTAGGTTGGTGATTAGCTTCAACAAGATGATTAGAAGCTTATCATGGTGATTCCGGTGCCAAAGCTTAAAGATCATACCTTTGCACTTGAAGAATCACGGGTTTTGGAGCAAGTCTACTTGAAGATGAAGATCGTCAAGAAGACTTAGTATCCTAGTTTAGATAGAGTTTTAGATCCATTTGTAAAGCTTAGTTTAGTTGATATGCTCAAGTGCACAAACACACACGTTTTATGTTTTGATGTGTGGTTTCATGAATAGTTTGATCAAAACAAGTTTTCAAGATTTATATGTATAGTAGATGTTTTCTATTTATACATACATGCTTAACTTATAGACAAACTTATTTTGACTATCCTATTCATGTTTTGAAAAATCAAGTTTGATAAAAATACAAGTTTTTGTTTTGATAAAATTTGCAAGACACAAAAATGAATTGATATGTTGTTATATTGTCTTGAAATTTTTATCACATGTTTATGTTTTAACATAAAATGATTAAAACAAGTTTTATGGAATTTTCAGAAATGATAAAAGATTTTTATAAAATATTTTTCCCAAAATTTCTGACCTGGTTTTTGTGCTGACAGGCTGGTCGGTCGACCGTGCCGGTCGACCGCACCAAAGGGCCGGTCGACCGGTCCGGTCGACCGATGTGCACAGATGTGCACGTCTGTTAGGCACAGAACCGGTCGACCGGGTCGGTCGACCGAGTTGAGAGCTCTGCTCTCGGGAATTTTCGGTCGACCGGGCCGGTCGACCGCTAGTGCCCAACGGTCACATTTTTGACCGTTGGCGGTCGACCGGGCGGTCGACCGGTGGCTGTCAGAAATGCCACATCAGCCTAACGGCTAGTTTTGAATAGGGGCTATATAAACCCCATCTCTTTGGGGATTTTGGCCAAGTTTTTCAAGAGGAAAAATACCAGTTTTCTGAAGAGTTTAAAAGAGTTTTAAAAGAGTTTTAAGTGCTAACAAGATTTATTCTTTGTGTTTTTGGGTTTTGGAAAAATCAAAGAAATTGGAATTTGGGATTTTTGTATTGGCTTTCATTCTTTATCTTTTACACGAAATTTCCCAAGTGTTTTCTTTGAGTTCTTGTTTTCCAAAACACATAGTTTCCACACTTGAGCCATATCTTCTATCCTAAACTACTAGGATCTTGTTTTTGTGGAAAAAAGAGAAAAGAAAGGTTTTGAGGTTGTTGTTGTAAACCTCTAAGTTGTACACCCTTTGTTCTTGTTGTATCCCTCTTCGGTAGAGGTGATCGGGTGATTGATTTGTGAGCCTCTTAGGTAGAGGTGTTTGTTGTAGTTGGCTACGGGCCGTATCCCTCTTCGGTAGAGGTGGATTGTTGGTTGTTGGCCTCGGTGGAGGTTGTTGTTGAGAGAGGAGTTTGGTACTCCTAGAGTTGTAAGAAATCCTCTTCGGTAGAGGTTCCCTCGGTGGGAGTTGAGATAGTAGAAATCCTACACGGTGGTGTAGGCGGGGATGTAGAGCAAGGTGCTCGAACCTCGAAACAAATCTCGGTGTTTGCGATTGCTCCCATGTCTCTCTAACTCTCTCTCATTTACTTGTGCAAGCATCATTTCATTCAAGCATCATACTTTCATTGCATACATATCTTATACATTGCTTGTGTTGCCTTGCATCTTTTATATTGCTATACATCATTATATGCTTGGCTTGATTGTGAGTGCACATATTGTTTGGATTGCTTGTGTGTGTGTGCCTAACTTATACTCATCCAACAAGAGCTTCATATAGCACCTCAACCCATTTCAAGGGGAATCAAGGGGAGTTAGTCCAGAGCCTCGAAAGGGGAATTCGGCTACACTTGTTGTATTGTATTAGTTTGTGCATAATTTGCATTAGCTTCCGCATTTAGCGCACTTAGTTTGCAATTAGTTTTCTAGATTAGCATTTACACCTATTCACCCCCCTCTAGGTGTTTTTTCAGACCTCCCGTTGAATCCGGGTAGTCTTCGAGAGCGGTTCTCGGACAATACAGGTCGTGGCTGTAGACGAATACCTTCTCCATTGCTCCAGCTGGAAGAGCTAAGGAGGCAGCTAGGGATGCAAGTGCATCTGCATGCGCGTTTTGCTTGCGCGGTACATGGTCGATGTAGAAGTTTGCGAACCTCTCGGCCATGCGGATAGTTGCGTTGTAGTAGGGTACCAGGTCTTCATGTCTGACCTCGTACTCCCCGCGAACTTGGCTGACGATGAGTTTAGAGTCACCGTATGCCTCGAGATTTTTAACGCCAATCTCATCGGCGAATTGCATCCCAATCAAGAGAGCATTATACTCCGCTACATTGTTGGAGCAAGGCTCAGTAAGCGAGATGGCCCGGGGTATCACGTAGCTCTGTGGAGAGACGAGTACTACTCCTACCCCCGCTACTATATGTCCTTTTGGGCTTGTCCTGGATGCACCATCGAAGAAAAGTTGCCAAACTTGACCTTCGAACGACGTCTGAGTCAAGCAGACTTCGGCGACCTCATCTGGGAGATCCTCGTAGAGTTTGGCTGCCCTCGGATCTGGGTGTTCAGCTAAGAAGTCCGCCACCGCTTGTCCTTTAATGGCCTTTTGTGGCAGAAAGTGCATCTCATATTGGGATAGCAATATGGCCCATTTTGCCAGCCGACCATTTAATGATGAAGGTTTAGTCATGAGTAACCTCAGAGGGTTAACTTTTGATATGACATTTATAGTTTGGCCCACCAGATAGTGTCGCATTTTCTGAATAGCGAACACCAATGCCAAACATTCCTTCTCGATCGGGTTGTACCGATGTTCGGCTCCGATCATTGTTCTACTCAGATAGTAGATTGCTTGTTCTCGTCCTTGGTCATCATTCTGAGCTAGTAGAGCTCCCAAAGAATGATCCATTGCTCGAACGTACACCAGGAAAGGCTTTCCGGATACTGGAGCTGCAAGGACTGGTGGTTGGGTGAGGTAGTGTTTGATCTCCTCAAATACTTTTTGACAAGCATCGTCCCAAATGAACGAAACACCCTTCTTCATCAGCTTGGCGAAGGGCTGGCATCTCCCTGAGAGGTTTGATATAAACCTGCGGATGTAAGCCAATCGTCCTTGCAATCCCCTGAGCTCCTTGAGGCTTCTTGGAGGTTGCATCTCCTGGATAGCACGGATCTTCTCCGGGTCTAAATGAATTCCCGTGGAAGTCATAACAAATCCTAGGAATTTGCCACTGGCCACCCCAGGAAGGACTTAGTAGGGTTCATCTTCAGTTGATGAGCCCGCATAATGTCGAAGACCACTTTCAGGTCAGCTATGTGATCACCTTTAGTGCGACTTTTTACCGCGATGTCATCAACATAACACTCCACCGTTTTGCGTATTTGCTGATAAAAGATAGCATTCATGGCCCTTTGATATGTTGCCCCCGCATTGTTCAGTCCGAAGGGCATGACAGTGTAGCAATATACCCCTAGAGGTGTCCTGAAGGAGGTGTGCTTTTCGTCATCAGGATACATTTTGATTTGATTGTATCCTGAGAATCCGTCCATAAAGGACATTCGTTCGAATCCACAAGTATTGTCAATCATGACATCTGTGATTGGCAATGGGAATTCGTCTTTAGGACAGGCCTCATTTAGATCGCGGAAGTCGATGCAGATCCAGATCTTTCCGTTCTTCTTAGCAACGGGGACGATGTTGGCCACCCAATCGGGATGTTGTTCTTCCCTGATGAAGCCAGAATCAATAAGCTTTCTGACTTCTGATTGAATTGCCTCCATTATTTCTGGACGGAACCGTCGCTGCTGTTGTTTGATAGGTTTTATGTCCGGATTGATGTTGAGGCGGTGCATAGCCACTTGAGGATCAAGTCCAGGCATGTCCTCATAATTCCAGGCGAAGACGTCTATATATTCTTGTACAAGAGATATTAGATCTGTCTTCTCCGAAGGTGACAGTCCGTCACTTATGAAGATGGGCTTAGGATTGGCCTCATCTCCTAGGTTGATCTGGACAACCTTGTCTTCTGTGGGTGGCTCGCGCTGTTCAAAGCGGGTATCCCAAAGAGTGTTCAAATGCTTGATCCAAGGATCTGTATCAGATTGGATCATTTCTTCATCTCCGTCTTCCAGGTGGCTTGTTGAAACCATGTTTACTGAAAGTTCCTTGAAGATGTTGCCGACACTGACATCTGATTCCCACGATGGCGTACCTGAAGAGTAATCGTGGCCTGACGATTCTCTAGAGTCAGAGGCTGATGGGACCGGAGTCGATACATAACCCAACCCCCGGCGCGTCCGATGATAATAATCGGGGGCTTTCCCTTTCAGCACAAAGGATCGAAGTAGCGTTCTTCTTCCTTTGCCGAAGTTCAACCCGGGCCTGTTGGTTAGATCGTACCCCATGCGCTTCATCATTCTGAGTGCTTTTGACTCGTAATGACTGAGCTGAGGGGATTCCTCCTCGCTTTCTGAGTCTTCGCGGGGTGTTGGCTCAGACGAGATTCGCCCAAAAAGAATTGGTTTTTGGCCTTTTCGTCTGGCTGGAACCATAAATATATATTCTTGCGCGTCGCCGTTGTCCTGGTATGTCCCGAAGGATGATTTCACTGGTACATGCAATGACGTCAAGGCATCTATTGCCGACCAGGGGTCATCATCTACGTCAGTGCTAGTATCTGACGGTATTGAATCAGAAGCATACACAGGAAAATACGCAAAATCTACATTTTCATTAATGTACCAACCGCCTACATCGTCGGTGGTATCAACATTGAGCTTATTAGTGCTCTTTACAAGTGGTTCTAACTCCCACAGGCACTCTTCTTGCTCGAGCTCAGTGTCAGCCTCATTACCAGAGTCTGGCATCTCTGGTTGCGGGGTTTCATTTGTCTCCACCGGATCCTGATATAGGAGGGAATCCGTAAAGTAATTCTCGACCCCTTTAAACGGATACCTTTCGGCAATCAACGTTTGAGTCTTTCCACTCCCGTCAATGTACTTCATGACTTGGTGGAGAGTGGAGGGGACGATGGAGTTGCGGTGAATCCATGGTCGTCCCAACAACGTCCCAACAACAGGTTGTAGGAAGTGTCAGCATCAATGACGTAGCATGTCACTTCCGACTTGAGGCTCCCAATCTGGCATTTGAGCTTGATCTTCCCCATCGGACGGGTGCCATTGGCATTGAACCCGTAAATGGTCGTTTGGGTAGGGCTCAAACGATGGGTAGGAATGCCCAGATGTTGCATGACTCGGCGAGGCATAATGCTCAATGCGGACCCTGGGTCTACCTGAATGCGGTTCACCTCAGACGATCCAATATACCCTGTGAAGTACAGGGGTCGATCATGCTTCCCTTTAACCTGCATATCATCCGCTGTGAAGGTGATGCAGGGAGCATTCTGGGAGGTGTGGAGGCAATCCTCTACATCTTCCTCCTTCGGCACCTGGGTCATGAAGACCTCAGCATTTGCCAGAGCTTCTTGTAGAGCTTCTCTGGTCGACTTTGATAGCCTAAGAAGCTCATACAAGGTAATGCGTGCCGGGATGTTGGCTAGTTGAGCCAGGACATCAAAGCGGTAAGGTGTCGATGATCCTTCCGCTGCGCCTTTTGAAAGAACTCGAGAAAACCGAGTTTCTTTCTGTTTCTCCACAGTTTGCTTGGTGGAGGGCTTGGTTGGCTCTACAGTCGGTTGTGGAGGGGCTACTGCCGTTTCGCCATACTGTTTTAAGTATGGCAGTCCTGAACGGGTTCCCGCCGTCGGTTGGTTGGGCTCTGCGGCCAAGACTATTGTTTCCTTTTCTGAGTCGGTCAGCGAAGGAACGTCAGTCTCTGCTTCTCGAAGGGAAGCACACACCACATTGCAGGAAGAAGCCTTTGCCTTGCCTTTGGACTTCCTGTTAGTCACAGTAGTCCATTGCTGTTCATTGACAAGGTCAGGGTGGACCCACATGATTTCCCCTTGAGGCGTGGGGACGGGTACCAAGCCTTTCTCTTGCTGCTGATGAGGGTCTACATTGACCACTCTTAGTTCTCCTTTCGAAACAGGGATTACTCCCGCCGGTGTTGGGGGTTGTTTTCCGAACTGGAGAACCGACGTCATGTTGGCCGTCACCTGCTTCTGCTCTGGTCGGAGCTTTAACACCTCCGCGTCAATCAGAGCCTGAAGGATGTCCTTGAAGACGTAGCAGCTTTTGGTAGGATGTCCCAGCATCCTGTGGTACAAGCAATAGGTGGGATTGTCGGTCTTGCCGACTTCCTCAGGGCGCCTAGCTTCAGGGAGCTTCAGTCGGTTGCTCTTATTGAGTGGTTTAAAGAGCGAGTCGACATGCTCATCCTTGAAAGAGTATTGCTTGTTGGCGCGTGGTTGGCTTGAAGAGCCACTCGCCTTGCCTGACTGAGGCTTGGCGGGAGATTTGGTCTCTGTGGCCAAATTATCCTTCCGTTTTGTTTGGAGGGATGTGTCTGGCGCACGCCTTGTTGACCTTTCCGGCCTGGGCTTGCCTTCTTCCGCTCTGACGCGGGCGACAATCTCCTCAGCCTGTTCACCTTGCTGGACTAATTACTTTCAGGTGCGGCTTTCAGCAACTCCTATTTGAGCAAGGAGTGAGGTTTGGAGATTGTGGCGGCATGTTTCTACCAGGGTGTCCTGGGTCATGCCACTTGGACACCGGAGTGCCACGTTCCGAAATCTTTCTACGAAAGACTTGACGGACTCTCCCTTTCGCTGTTTAGTAGCTAAAAGGGTGGGCATTGTGACTTCCGAGTCATCTTCGAAGAAGCATGTTAAGAACAGCTTCTCCAAATCGCCCCAGTTCTTGATAGAACCTTCTGGGAGCTTCATAAACCATTCAAAGGCCAACCCTTTCAGGGTGCCAATGAACAGACGCGCCAGGATAGCATCATTATCTACTACATTCCCGGTCTGGGATTTGAAGTAGTAGATGTGCTGGTTGGGGGACCCCTTCCCGTCAAATGCTTGGAGGGTTGGAGCCTTGAACTTAGGAGGGTACGGAACTAAGTCCCACTCGGCCGGATAGGGCCGGACCACTCCTGCTTCTTGGAGGCCTTTACGGTTGGTAAGGGCCTCGAGGCGTTGCTCCAGTTGACTCATTCTTTTAGCATGAGCCTTTTCTGGGTCTGGGTCGCCTTTTACTTGCGACGATTTGGACGAATTTGAAGTAGATCGCCGCGCCTCCTCAGAAGGTTCGAAAGATGAGCTTTCTTCCTTTCTCCCTCTGCCCCTCGACCTCCTAGGAGGAGATTTCCTCCTGTCTTCGAGCAACTGCACAAGTGCCTGCTTGATGGAGTCGATAGATGCCTGCTGAGAACGAATCATATCCATTTGTGCCTTCTGGATCTGCTCCAAACGTCTAGTCGTTTCCTCAGGAGTGCCTGTCATATAGGCGGAAGCCTCCTTCTTAACGGAAGAGTTTGAAGCCTGAGATTCCGCTACGGCGGAGTGAGAATCGTTCACTTTAATGCCGTGGGCTAAGGCATTATAGTCAATTGGGGAAATGGCCCCAGTCCGGGTGCGGGTGTGTTGATACACCCCTTCCGGTTCGGAGTCAGACTCATCCGAGCTGACTGCAGGTAGTTTTTCCTTGCCCCTGCTTGTCATATTCGCAGTGAGCTCCGGGTATTCAACGTCAGAGAAGGTTCTCCTTCTATGGGAGCGCCTTCTTTTGGCTGACGGAGGAATCAGGGTCAGCTGTCTGATCAAAGACTGCTGGTTCATGCCTGATTCAGAACGGCACTCAGAGAGCATTGAGATGAGCCGTTGGCAGCAACATGATGAAGTGACCTGATTGGCACTTCTTTTCTTTGTCAAGTAATCCCTCAAATCCATGGGAGAGGGATTGACGAGACTAGCCTCGCAACGTCGAAGACGGGAGGCATCCATGTGCTGTATAGTCTGGACGCAGGCTTCAGGGACGCGGTTCTCGCGTCGCAGCTGTATAACGCGCGTCTGGCGTCTCTGTTGAGATGAGACGCGAGTCTTGCGTTGCTGCCTGGTGCGTCCGGGCAGAGACGTGTGAGAGAGAGTGGGCTGCTGGGCCCCACGCCTATGGGCGCGTGCTTCTTGCGCTTGACGAGGCGCAGAAGCTTCACCTTGGCGTCTGGTAAGTTGGTCCTCAGAGGACCCAACTTGAGGAGTTACGCATTTGGGCCGCCAAATGCGGATTTCACGTACTGGACGTGCCGCGGGCAAAGCGCCAGATTGCATGTCGCGTCCAGCCTCAGTCGGACAACCAACGGTTCCAACTTGAAGCTGACGCGCGCGTCTCCTCTATCGACGCTCCATGTTTCGGTTGCGTCGGGGAGGCGGAGAGAAACCGACAACATCCTGATGCTGAACACCAGGGATTTTAACCACGCGGGTCTCCTGAGAGACACCGACGCGGGTCTTCTGTGCGACGCAGTTGGTCGCAACAGCAGCTGTGCTTGAGACCACGCGGGCCTTCTGAGAGGCGTTGACGCGGGTCTTCTGTGTACAGCGGGCAGTAGCAGCGGCACCCAAGGGAGCCTCAGATCGGGCTTCGGGGCCATTCCCCGCCGAGACCCTGCAGCAGACGCGGGTCTTTGGGCTCTTGGAGCCAGAAGAGAGAAACTCTTCGTATTTCGCCTGGTCGAACTCGACAATGAGTGTTTCGACCATCTTGCCCTTGCGAAGGATGTCATCCTGCGCCACAGTTTGCTCATCAGTGACAAACGTCTTCCCCAGCGGAGTCGCCATCTCTTGTATGACCCGGAAAAGAGATAGAAACAGGGTTTGCAGTAAAGAAATTCTCCTTGAATCAAATGAGAAAAATTACAATAAAGCTGCTCTGCTTTCCAGTTACAAGGGAGGGAGGATGCTGAATCTTGGATCCCCCCTTTGTTTAAGGCTGGGTTCTTCGTGTGGCGGTGGAGAGTGAATCTTATTCTCCGTTGACCGGATGACCGTCTGGATCGTCAAGGGTCTTCTCTCTGGCCGGTAGAAAGAGTGACACAGCTCTGTCTATCAAAACTCTCAAAGAGAAGGTAGGCGAAAGCTAGCTCGTACGCAGCGAACTTCGTCGAAGAGTTGAACTTTTCTCCTCTCTCTGATTGTGCTCTGCCTGTCCTTGCGCGTAGTCTATTCTCCTCAATGCTTAATGCCCGTTGCCCCATAGCAACTGGGCTATTTATAGAGGCTCTAGGGTGAACGTGCCCCCTAAAAGTGCTCCACAATAAGGGGCCACCTTTCCCCACTTCCCCGCTATAGGGGCGGGGTTGGCCCCATAATCGGGGCGGTTATAACCGAGACGTGGGCGCGGGTTTGGACCCTCGCGCCTTGATGCTGAGGCGCGGGTTTGGACCCTCGCGCCTTGATGCTGAGGCGCGGGTTTGGACCCTCGCGCCTTGATGCTGAGGCGCGGGGTTGGACCCTCGCGCCTTGATGCTGAGACGCGGGTGTCGAGCCCTCACGTCTAGAACTTGAGACTCTGCTTTTTTAATGGCTTGTCTGTTAGTGATTTTTAGATAGCCTACACACGTCCATCGAAGAGGCGCGGCTGTTGGGTGCGAATCCGTGCCATGTCATAAGTGCACTGCCACTTGTTCTGAGGAACCGACGGGACATCTCCTTTTGGCGCGCGAACTTCCCGGTACATTAAATAAGCTGTCCATGCGTCAAGCGATGACTCGATGCCGAATCAATCGAGCCACGCGTCGCGTATCTTCGCGAATCTTTGTGCCTATAAATGGCAACAGTCAGAGAGATATCCTCTTCTTCTCTGAGTGCATCTGTTTAGGGTTTTTAAGAAAAGGAGTCTTCTCTGTTCATCTCTTTTCATTCCATCATCGGATTCTTGATCACCAATGGCACCAAAGGCCAAGCCAACCGCATCATCTTCAAAAGCGGTCGTCGCTGAGGCCCAGAGGGGCGGTTCCTCCGCGCAGGAAGCCCTTATCTCAGGTATAATGCCATTAGGCTTAAACTTCGCCATTAATGGAAGTTCATGGAATCCTTAAAAAAAATCCTTCTTTTAAAGGAGAACCGTCAACACAGAATAGAAACCATGTTTGATTCTTAGACGCGGTCTCAGACGCAGTCTTTGAGTTGATAAACAAGGCGCGGGTTTGATGACCCCACCACTTTTATCCACTTGGGGATGCACTTGTTTATTGAACATAGGGCGCCATCAAGCCCTGCATTTTGGATTCTTCACTTTAGAATATTTCTAATTTGTGAAGGGTTCGGACGCGGACTTGATCCTTGCGTTTTGTGACATCAGGTGCTGGTTTTTTATGAATCTTGCACCTGATCCCAAGTACTTAGAAATTTTTCATAAGTCTTGGGTTTTCAAAACGCGGGCTTCCTACAGGCCTCACGGTCCTCAGGTCTGGATGCAGATTTTCAGGTCTGGACGCGGATTTTGACAATTTCTGCGTCCAGTATATCTTCTGCGTCTGGACGCGGATTTTCAGGTCTGGACGCGGATTTTGACAATTTCTGCGTCCAGTATCTCTTCTGCGTCTGGACGCGGATTTTCAAGTCTGGACGCAGATTTTGACAACTTCTACGTCCAGTATTTCTTCTGCGTCTGAACTATAGACACTTAACACATTTTTTTGGGTTTCTGATTAAGTGTCCTTGTCTTCTGCAGTGCAACACACTTCCGCCCCACTCTCCAAGAGGCGCCACTTCGGGCACGTAGGTGGTGCTGACCGTGATTTGACCTTTGTGCTGCAAAGGACTGTACCTGTGACTGCTGACAGGTCACAGGAGCGCAAGAAAAGGCTCTCCAATGTTGACATGGCAACTTTTCGGGAGCTTATGACTGACGCAGCATTCACAACGGATGCTCGCATTCCGCTGGAGAAGCCTGCCTTCTTCTTTGGAGACTATATTAGCGAGGGCGGCTATTCCTTGTATGACGGAGCTTATAAATGGCTCCGCCAGATAGGGGATAGAAGATTCTTTCTTCCAGACATGGAGAGGATGTACCCGCTATCTTATCTTCAACACATGTCCGTCCCTCGGAAAATGAAATGGGAACTTTCCCGATATGTCCCTGAGGTTACTCTCGGCGACCTAGGCTCCAAAAAGGTATATCGCCATGATAGTCATGATAGGGAGGTTCTCGGCCTGTTTCCCGGGCTGCTCAGGGCTGATCACCCGGTTGGAGAGACACCAAAACTTGGCACCACTTTCCTCAACGCATTCATGAAAGTGGGGGGTGATTTTCCGGTCGAGTTTCGTTCGCCCGGGTAGGTCCATTCCACTAAGAAGTATTGGTGGGGCAGGATGGTGAGCTTCGTCCTTGCCGACCTTAGGGGCTTGTTGGAGCAAACGGAATTGTACCAAGCAGTCAGGGCCGTACAGTATGGTATCCCACTGAGTTCTCAAAACCTCTTCGGGATCCTGGAGCGCTACTATCCTTTGACAGGGACGTTCTTCACCCCGGTCGGAGAAATGGGGCTCGCCCTGCACGAGTTGTACGAGGTCTCGGGGCTGGTAATGGGGGACTCTCCCTATGAGGAATACGTCCCAACCACTGAGGAGCTTCACCTTATGAAGAAAGGGTCTCCTCGAGTGTACGAGACTTATTGGGAGGTGTCATGTCACTTCCACATTTGCGGCCAGATAACCTCTTGGAGGGCGAGGGGAGTCAAGCAGCTATCTTGGGCAAGCTACTTGTTCAATGGCGTCAACCAAAAAGACCGTCCGGTGACCCGACTGGCTCCCAGCTCCGACGAGGAGATTGCCGACAGGATCAAAGCTTCTGTAGACTCCTACACCACTGAGTCGAACGAGGATGTTTTCGAACCTGACATGGTTTTCGAAAGCTTCCATCATCAAGCCCGGATCCCTATCTCTGATCGAACACTGTTCGCGGGCTTCTTAATGCTGTGGTTGAAGCGCTGTGTGGTGCCCACGCTGCCACATGAAGTCATTGTTGCCGACGTAGTGTACCCGGCGGTGCTCCTGGCCAATGGCAGGCCCATAGCCCTTCTCCCAGCCATGGCGGCTAGTATTCAGAGCGGGTTGCGGACGTTAACCCAGAATCTGTGTGAGGCAGGAAAGGTTGTCGACTCCCATGGCAAGCCGATTGTTGACTCAGAGGGGAAGCCGACGGTAAAGCGCCCCAACCCTCGGGTTGAGCTGCCCTACACGTACCTAATGGCTTGGTACGTTATGCACTGTCCCTCTCTGATGACGTCGGTGTCTTGGTGTGAGGGGTTTATCCCTTTTGTACAGCGGTTGGAGGGTTCAGACTGGTGTAATACATACATGTATTACGTTCGAAAGTGCATTCTGTCTGCTTCGAACTACTAGCTTAACCGCTGCTTCCCCGAGATTCCTGGTGCATCCTTCGGGGAACAATTTACTGACTCCGCAGGCCAAGATGACTTCACGAGGCTGTCAACGGGAGTTTTCTGGTGGTTGGTCAACATTCGGCCCGGGTATGTGCTTTTACGGCAAGGGAATTCATGCACGATCGAGCCGTATATGCCGAATCGCTTCGCCCGACAGTTCGGCTATGATCAACTCTATGTCGGCAACCCCAATGCTCGACTCGCCTTCAGTGGGAACTTGTTCGAAGGTGCTCAGGCTTGGTATTATAGCGTGGCCGGAGGGACGGAAGCAACTTTTCGTCTGCCTATCAAAGGGCCAAAGGGCCGTACAAGCTTCAGCTTCTGTACCTGGTACTTCCAGGCCAACCAAACACCAAATTTTGTTCCGGAGTATTCATACATTGAGAGCATCAATGCAGCTTACGAAGCAAGGTCGGGGTCCAGTAAACGCTCGCGAGGCGTCGAGCAGTATTAAGGCTCTGAGGGAGGTCAGGAGAGGGTCGAGGGAGGAGCCACGAGCAGCAAAGGCTCGACAGGCGGTGCGTAAGCGTCCTTAAGGCTCTACTTCCACTGCTGAGCCTGCCCCAAAGAAAGTTCGGAGAGACTTGATGGCTGCAGCTTCTCCATCCGAGGACATCCCTTCTGGTGTTGAGGAACCTAGGGAAGAAGAGGCGGATGAGGATGATGCCCCCTTAGTCCATGCCCACAGGTTACGTAGCAGGGGCCTCAGGATTGTGGAGGAAGGGGAGCCTGCTGACAAACCCACTGCCGCTGACGAGGCCGAGCAGTTCGAAGTCGACATAATGAGCGGAGGTGATGTTGAGATTCCGGGGGTCTCAGCTCAGCCCGGGTCTTCCTCAGCTTACGAGAGGAGGGATGAGGCACAGCAGCCGGAGGTCGACAGAATGAGTGATGTTGAGATTCCAGGAGTCTCAACTCAGCCCGGGTCTTCCTCAGCTCACGAGAGGAGAGATGGGGTACAGCAGCCTGGGCCTCCGAGTGTATTCATCTCCAGTCCTCGGACAGTTGACCCCAGCCCTACCACTGGGGTAATTGGTGGCAAAGCCCCGCTTGCCGGGGTTTCTCATGTCGAACTATCTTCTTCCTTATCTGAAGAGGAAAGCGATTTTGAGGATGAGGTCGACTTTGGCGATGAACCCGCTCCTCTTGATCCGAGTAAATTCTCACACATCTCGGAGGAGGAAATATATGGGTGTGAGCCGTTGATGACATCACCACTAGCGGCAGTTATCCTTGCTGAAGCTGCTGAAGGTACACTACTCGCCAAACTCATCCTTTTAACTAGGAGAAGGATTTTTGACGTTTTCTTTTTATTTGGCCTCGTGTTGCAGGGCTTGTTAGCGAGGCCGCTGCTTCCTCCCAGATCGAGGAGATGATACAAGAGCTGGCCAAGCAGGAGAGAGTTGAGTCTCCTAGTACTGAGATGCCTCAAGAGAGGGCAATCGTCGAAGTCGGGGAGACCTCCACCCTGCAGGATTCATCCAAGAACTTGCCATCTTTGGATCCCCAGCCAGGTAAGAAAATGTTGGTATTTTAAATATTTTCCTTTTACTGTCATGGCTGATATTCTTGTGATTTGCAGAGGGCACTGAGGAAGCTCAGGTAGGAGACTTGGCGGTCAGTACCTGCCCGGGAGACTACACAGCTCAAGCCTCGGCCGAGGATTCTGAGGAGGTCGAGCTCACTACCCTGTCATCGGCTGTGGAGGTTTCTACGGAGGTAGCACCCCCAGAAGCGCCAGTGGCTACTCTTGCTCCTGCCGTACCCGTGGTCAGCCCGACTCTTGCACCAGAAGAGCCGGCTTACATCCCTCACCCCGTGATAGAAAGGGGGTCGGGGAGCACCTCGGGTGATGATACCATGGAGTTTCTAACACGCCAGACGGTGCAGCAGTTCTTTGCCTCGATGCGATCATGCATCAATTTCATCCTGTCTGGGGGTAGCTCCTTTGAATTCGCCCAGACGTTTCTCAGAAACCTGGTCGAGAACATCAAGTTGGCCAGAGACCCTTCACCAGCCAAAGCGTGTCTGCTGCTGGTGGAGCAGCTAGGACAAAACCTGAGAGAGCTTCGATCCCTGGAGAATGCTGGCTCGGTCCACGAAGCCCAGGAAACTCTGAATAGGCTTCTTGCTGCTCAAGAACAAGAGCGAAGAGAGGTGGAGGAGAAAATAACCGATAACACCCGTCTTCTCGAAGGTTTCCAGGCTGATCATCAAAGGCTAGCGGTCGAGTCCAAGGAATCCGAGATGATCATACAGGCTGCAAAGCAGGCTATCCTTGACTCTCAAGCTGCCATAGCCAGGGCTGAGGCTGTGATTGCTCTTAACGAACAGAAGCTTGCTACCTCTGAAAAGAGGCTAGCGGAGTTAGAGGCTGCCAAGGCGCAAGTTGAAGCAAACCTCTCTGTTCGTTCATTCGAGCTGGAATCCCTCCGAGTACAAGCGCAGGGATTTTTATTTGAGGCGGATCTGCGGGCCCAAGCTCTCATGGAGGCTGAGAAGGCGCGTCAACATGAGATACATCGCCTTAGAGAACAAATCCGTTCTTTGGCGAACCAGGATTTTTAGCCTTTTCTTTTTATTTTTGTAAAGAAAAGGACACTCTATTTACCAAGAGTGTTTGTATTTACTTTTATCATTTTTGATATAATAAAATTCTTTGAAGTTCTTATTCCACCTTCATTGCCTTGCTGTAGATGATTCAACTTCTTAATCACAGTCTTTGATTGATTGACTGTGAATGCTGAACTTAGGTAAGACTAAGTTCTTTTAATGAGACGCGGCGTCGACTCATAGGAACTTAGGCAGAACTAAGTCCTCTTGATGAGACGCGGCATCGATTCATAGGAACTTAGGCAGAACTAAGTCCTTTTGACGAGACGCGGCATCGATTCATAGAGAGACGCGGTCATCCGTTCATAGGAACTTAGGTAGAACTAAGTTCTTTTGATGAGACGCGGCATCGATTCATAGAGAGACGCGGTCATCAGTTCATAGGAACTTAGGTAGAACTAAGTCCTTTTGATGAGACGCGGCATCAATTCATCGAGAGACGCGGCTCTGAGGAACGCGAGTCTGACCTGCTAATGAAGACGCGGTTCAAGTGGACGCGAAGGACGCAGCTTTGAGTGTGACTCACTGGCCGCAATCCTTAATTTCATCCAGACGCAGAGTTAAGGATGTGGTCTTTACGCCCCTTAACATTAACTCAGTCGGGGACGTGACGCTGGGACTCAGTGTAAGACCCATAATCATCCATGTAGACGCAGCTCCAAGACGCTTGCAAAGGTGATAGGCCTTTTCTGATGAAGTCATAAGCCTTAGGACGCAGCTTTATGTGCTTTCCCACTGGGACCCCCAAAATGAGTCCCTTTTGTTGATGGACGCAACTTTAAGCCGCCTGAGAGACGCGGAGCATCTTTGAATCATCCAAGAGACGCGAAGGATCTTCTAACTTGGAATGAATGAGGACGCAGCTTTTTGAGAAAAGAGGGGACGCGGGCCTTTGGACGCAGCTCTCACACCTGCGTTTAGGCACGATTTCCCAGGCGTTATAAACAGCCTGTCATAAAGATTTTGTGAAATCTTCGAACGTCAAGTCTCCGTTGACGATTGGGAACCCGCATCATCCGTTGTTTCCCGAAGCGGTTTGTCCACGCGTCGGTTCTTCATTGGGCTTAGGCGTTAATGCCTTTTAATGCCAATACGGCGCTGGCGGTTGGAGACCAGCGTCTTCGACGCTTCCCGAAGCGACGCTCCACGCGTCAGCCTCCCATTGGGCTTTGACAGTCGTGCGGTCATTAAGGCCGACGGTTCCAATTGATGAACCATTAATCACGGTCATTATGGGCTGCCTATAAATAGGGCTCACCCTCTCCCCGTATCAGTTTATACTTAGATTGTCTTCTTTTTTGAAAGCGAATGCTCTGAGGAACTCCATCTTCTTCAGAGTCTCTAATAGGGGTCTGCCTCCATGGATGAAGATGACTCTGTGGATGAAGATGACCCAGAGCTTTCATGCTTCTGTTTGGTCTCTTCAGGAGATTACTACTGTCAAATAACAGAAAGCGTCTCCTTGATCACCTTTCATGTCCCCGCTTTGATGCAGAGAATTCAAATTCAACTCTTCATAGAGGCCTCTGCGGGTATGCCGTCCCGACTCGCCATGATATTTTTAGTCCAAACAGGTTTGAATTTTAATATATCTCTTAGAGAGATATCATCTGGACTTTCTTGCGAAGTCTTGATTGGTGCATTCCTCTTCTGGGATTTGCGCCATCGACTTAAACTTTTTTGAACGCAAGTATTGAAGTGTTGGTACCTGGCCGCGGGCTTTGCACACAGAGCTCGCGTCTTGAGGCCAATGACTTGGGAAGAATTTCAACTCGTGTTGAAAGTTTCAGGCCTGAACTTTGCAACTCCTGTTCCTCCAACAGGGAGATGGCAATTTTTTGGCGTCTGATTCTCTGCGCGCCTTGTAACTTAGACGCGGATATGGAATTAGGTCACGTTTGAATTCTGTGTGTACCACAGTCTTGCTCGCGTCTGTTTCTGTTGTCGCAGGAATCTGGCTCAGCGTGTGGGTCATTCCCGCGTCTGCAGTCTTCGGCAATAGCTGCGTCTGTCACTTAGTTTTCTCTGTTGAAGTGTACTAAGTTGCAGATTTTTTAATTCCTTTGTTTATCCCTTGCAGGTAAGCTTGATCGTCCTTTTTCAGGTTCGCTGGGCCCTTGGAAGAATATTTCGGCCGGCGAACTTGTTCGATGTTCGTCCACAAGGGAAGAAATCATGGTCCTCGTCGTCCACAAGGGAAGAAATCATGCCCCTGACGAGGACTTAACCCTCGCCAAGGTCTCTTCAGATTCAATGCACCAGTCATGCTTGCTGGCATGGGATCGTCAGAGTGAATATGACGGCGGGGGTTACGGTGGATATAGTGGCGGGTAGCATCCTCTGTGAGGTCTCAAAACCTCCTCTCTCACCCTAGAAGTGACATCGAGGAAACTCGATGCGCACTGGATGACCTTCTGGCGGAAGAGATGTTCATCAACGAAGGATGGTATCCTACCACTTTGATGGTCAAGTGGAATCGGAGAATTCTGCTGCCACCAGACCTCAAGAACACCATTGCTCTTATTCAGCGAGGGCTCTTTCGATGTTTACATCATGCATTGAGGTGCAATCAGTCCCCAATCGTTGCCACAGTATCCAACCCTGCTTTGGCGCCCTTTCAAGCACCCTGTACTCGGAATCACATGCAGCTGAGGAGTGAGTGCGACCTCTGAGAGAGAGAGAGGGACTTCTTCGTACTCCTTAACTGTAACACTCCATCTTATTGTATGAGAGAGCGTTTTGTATCACTTTCATATGCCTGGATATAAATAAAAGTGACACTTTTCTTTTTGCCTCTTCTATTGTCTTGAACTTCTTTTTTTTTTTTTTAGAGACGCATAGAAGCAAATATTTTTGAATCGCTAGGGATATGATACTCCTAACGAGTCAAAGTTTGTAAGAAAGTCCTGTTTCAGGAAACTCAACGATGCCGTCAGAGGTGTGATATTTAACTTGACAGAGGTAAGATGATTTTGTGGACCTGTCACTCCATAAAAGAGAATGACAAGTGAAATTCGTACCCTCAGGGAAGATGGGCTTTTATCAAAGGCTTAGGATTACCTTGATTAAGCTTAGCTGGGGATTTGATGGAAAACACTGTTAATGGTATATAGTATTAACCTAACAATGTTTGTAGGTAGACTTGTTATTTTGTTGAAGAGAATAGCAAGTGAATCTAGATTCGCAGGGAATCTAAGAGAAATTTTACCGTTAGAGGTGTGATATTAACTTAACGGGTTGAATGTAGTCTTGTCAGAAGTGTGATGTTAACTTGACAAGGATGTAAGTCAGAGTGTGATATTAACTTGACTCCGAAGCATTCCAGTTTTATTTGGGAAAACTGAAAATGTCACTGACATAGGTGTGATGTTTAACTTGACAGTGAGGGTAATGCTAGAGGTGTAATGTTGAACTTGGCATCGGTCATCTCGGCTTGTATAAGGAAGTCCGAGGAAAAAGTCATGGCTATAGGTGTGTTGTTGAACTTAGCAATGACTTAGATGCTAGAGGTGTGATGTTAACTTAGCATCATCCATTTCAGCTTCGATATGGAAGGCTGGAGGAAAGGTGACTGTCAGAGGTGTAATATTTAACTTGACAGAAACTTAATGTACTGTTTAGAGGTGTAATGTTAAACTTTAACAGTAGCTTGTCAGAGGTGTAGTATTAACTTGACAGAAACTGGCCACGATAAGAGCAGTTTGAGGACCTGTCATTCTATTGATGAGAATTGACAAGTGAAATTTTGAAGTGCCAGAGGTATAGTGTTAACTTGGCAAATTTGAAAGTTTGCTACTCCATGTAGAGTTGACAAGCAAAGTTTGTACTCGATAGGGAGTATTGAAAATTTCCGTCACTAGAGGTATAGTGTTAACTTGGTGATGATTGTATTTTGTAGACCTACCATTCTATGGATGAGAATTGGTAAGGGATTTTGGAGGAAAGAGTGGAGCCAAGTCCACTTAGGATTTTTAGCAAACCCTCAGCTATCAACGGATTTGAGGTGCCTTTACCGACTACCGTTTGAGTCGGGCTAGCCATGCTATTCCCCTTAGCATGATGAGTTGTCAAAGATTTATGTTGGGCTTATAAGCCAACATTTTCTTCTATCCTTAGCCGTCGGAGGCGTCGGATGTGAAACTCTTCTTGTCTTGATCAGAGGTGTACTGTTAACTTGATCAGCGGAAGGACACTATCTAAGGATAGTATTTCTTCAGAAATCTGTCATTGATCGGCATCATAAGTGTATCACCATTTGAAGTTATGAGGCGATATGATCCATTTGAGTAGACTGACTCTACTACAAATGGTCCTTCCCATTTGGGCTGAAATTTTCCTTTTGTCTTGTGCGTCATCACCATGGGTCTTCTGACGGCTAAGACAAGATCGCCTTTCTTGAAAGTTCGCATTTTAACTTTCTTGTTGAAGGCTCTGGTAATTTGAGCTTGGTAGAGCTCGATTTGCTGTTGGGCCTGCAGACGCTTATCGTCTAAGGCTTCCAATTCTTGGAGTCGCTGTCGATGCTTCTCCTCTGTTGTCATCTCTGCTGTCAAGGCGACGCGTAGAGATGGAATTTGGATTTCTAGTGGAAGCACGGCTTCACACCCGTATACCAAAGAAAATGGCGTGGCTTTAGTCGGGGTTCGCACAGTTGTGCGATAGGCCCATAAGCATTCGCCTAACTTGTCGTCCCAGTCCCGTTGACTTTTCGAGACGCATTTTTTGAGAAGCTTACCAATGGTCTTGTTGAAAGCTTCTGCGAGGCCGTTAGCGGCGGGATAGTATGCCGTTGAGGACACACTCTGGATTCTGAACTTAGCGCAAAATCTCTGGAAAGCCTGACTGATGAACTGGGGTCCATTGTCATGGACAATTCGCCGAGGTACACCGAAGCGATAAATGACGTGATGTTTCACAAACTTGACCACGTTGGACGACTTGACTTCCTTCAAAGGAATGGCCTCGGCCCATTTATAGAAGTAATCGGTTATTGCTAAAATGAACCGATGTCCTTTTGATGATGGTGGGCTGATAGGGCCAACTACATCCATCCCCCACATTTCAAATGGCCAGGTAGAGGTCGTAGAGTGCAGGTACCCTGGTGCTTGATGGATGAAATCGCCATGTACTTGGCAGGCGTGATATCTCTTAGCACAAGTGACGGCGTCGGCAATCATCTTGGGCCAATAGTAACCCAACCTTTGGAGTCGATGTGCCAATTTTAGGCCAGGTTGATGGGCTCCACACATACCGTCGTGGGCTTCTTTCAATACCTCTTGGGCCTCCTTTGGTGAGAGGCACCGGAGCAAGATCTCGTCATGCGATCGACGATACAACGTTTGTGCAATCGCATTGTAGTAAAATTTAGAGGCTTTCCTTCAAATGGCAGCCGCTTCCTTGGTGTCCTCGGGCAGGATACCGTACAAGACATAGTCGATATAGGGAATCGCCAGTCTTTAAGCTCTGGACCGGTGACAATTCCAGCGCTTCTTTGCCTTGACAATCTCCCTTTGACTCTTGATAGTCCTCGAGGGCAGTTCTTGGGCAATACAGGTCGTGGCTGTAGACGAATACTTTCTCCATTGCTCCAGCTGGAAGAGCTAAGGAGGCCGCGAGGGATGCGAGTGCATCTGCGTGCGCATTTTGCCTGCGCGGTACATGATCGATGTAGAAGTTTGTGAACCCCTCGGCCATGCGGATAGTTGCGTTGTAATAGGGTACTAGGTCCTCATGTCTGACTTCGTACTCTCCACGAACTTGGCTGACGATAAGTTTAGAATCGCCATATGCCTCGAGATTTTTAACGCCAATCTCATCGGCGAGCTGCATCCCAATCAAAAGAGCGTTGTATTCTTCCACATTGTTGGAGCAAGATTCGGTAAGCGAAATGGCTCGGGGAATCACATAATTCTGTGGGGAGACAAGTACCACTCCTACCCCCGCTACGTTGTATCCCTTTGGGCTTGTTCTCGATGCACCGTCGAAGAAAAGTGCCACACTTGACTTTCAAACGATGTCTAAGTCAAACAGACTTCGGCCACTTCATCTGGGAGATCCTCGTAGACTTTGGCTGCCCTCGGATCTGGGTGCTCAGCTAGGAAATCCGCCACCGCTTGTCCCTTAATAGCCTTTTGCGGTAAAAAGTGCATCTCATATTGGGATAGCAATATGGCCCATTTTGCCAGCTGGCCGTTTAATGATGAAGGCTTAGTCATGAGTAACCTCAGAGGGTTGACTTTTGATATGACATTTATAGTTTGGCCTACCAGATAGTGCCGCATTTTCTGAATGGCAAACACTAATGCCAAACATTCCTTCTCGATCGGGTTATACCGATGTTCGGCTCCGATCATTGTTCTACTCAGATAGTAGATTGCTTGCTCTCGTCGTTGATCATCATTCTGAGCTAGTAGAGCTCCCAAAGAATGATCCATTGCCCGGACGTACACTAGGAAAGGCTTCCGGATACCGGAGCTGCAAGGACTGGTGGTTGGGTGAGGTATTGCTTAATTTCCGAACGCTTGTTGGCAAGCGTCATCCCAAATGAACGAGACACCCTTCTCATTAACTTAGCGAAGGGTTGGAATCTTCCGGAGAGGTTTGAGATAAACCTGCGGATGTACGCCAATCGTCCCTGCAATCCCCTAAGTTCCTTGAGATTTCTCGGAGGTTGCATCTCTTGGATAGCGCGAACCTTTTTCGGGTCCAAATGAATTCCGGCGGAGGTTACAATGAATCCTAAGAATTTACCACTGGCCACCCCCAGGAAGGACTTGGTGGGATTCATCTTTAATTGATGAGCCCGCATGATGTCGAAGACCACCTTCAGATCAGCTATGTGATCACCCTTAGCGCGACTTTTTACCGCAATGTCATCAACATAACATTCCACCGTTTTGCCCATTTGCTGATGAAAAATGGCATTCATGGCCCTTTGATACGTTGCCCCTGCATTCTTCAGTCCGAAGGGCATGACGGTGTAGCAATATACCCCTAAAGGTGTCCTGAAGGAGGTGTGCTTTTCGTCATCAGGATACATTTTAATTTGATTGTATCCTGAGAATCCATCCATGAAGGACATTCGTCCGAATCCACAAGTATTGTCAATCATGACATCTGTGTTGGCAGTGGGAATTCGTCCTTGGGGCAGGCCTCGTTTAGATCACGAAAGTCGATGCAGATTCGAATCTTTCCGTTCTTCTTGGCAACGGGGACGATGTTGGCTACCCAGTCAGGATGTTGTTCTTCCCTGATGAAGCCAGAATCTATGAGCTTTCTGACTTCTGATTGAATTGCCTCCATTATTTCTGGACGGAACCGTCGTTGTTGTTGTTTGACAGGCTTTACGTCCGGATTGATGTTGAGGTGGTGCATAGCCACTTGAGGATCAAGTCCATGCATGTCTTCGTAATTCCAGGCGAAGACGTCTATATACTCTCGTACAAGAGATATTAGATCCTTTTTCTCCAAAGGTGACAGACCGTTGCTTATGAAGATGGGCTTAGGATTGGCCTCATCTCCAAGATTGATCTGTGCAACCTTGTCTTATGTGGGTGGCTCACGCTGTTCAAAGCGGGTGTCCCAAAGAGCATTTAAATGTTTGATCCAAGGATCTGCATCGGATTGGATCATTTCTTCATCTTCGTCTTCCAGGTGGCTTGTTGAAGCTATATTCACTGAAAGTTCCTTGAAAATATTGCCGACACTGACATCTGACTCCCAAGATGACGTGCCTGAAGAGTAATCGTTGCTTGACGATTCTTGAGAATCAGAGGCTGATGGGACCGGAGTTGATACTTAGCCTAACCCCCTGCGCGTCCGATGATAATAATCGGGGGCTTTCCCTTTCGGCACAAAGGATCGAAGTAGCGTTCTCCTTCCTTTGCCGAAGTTCAACCCGGGTCTGTTTGTTAGGTCGTACCCCATGCATTTCATCATTCTGAGTGCTTTTGGTTCATAATGACCGAGCTGAGGAGATTCCTCCTCGCCTTCCGATTCTTCGTGGGGCGTTGGTTCAGACGAGATTCGCCCAAAAAGAATTGGTTTTTGGCCTTTCCGTCTTGCTGGAACCATGAATATAGATTCTTGCGCGTTACCATTATCCTGGTATGTCTCGAAGGACGATTTCACTGGTACATGCAACGATGTCAAAGCATCCATTACCGACCAGAGATCATCATCTACTTCGGTGCTAGTGTCTGACGGTACTGAATCAGAAGCAAACACAGAAAAATACGCTAAATCTAATTCTTCATTAATGTACCAACCGCCTACATCATCGGTGATATTATCAACATCGAGCTTATTAGTGCTCTTTACAAGTGGTTCTAACTCCCACAGGCACTCTTCTTTTTCTGGCTCGGTGTCAGCTTCGTTACCAGAGTCTGGCTCCTCTGGTTGCGGGACTTCATCCGTCTCCACGGGATCTTGATACAGTAAAGAGTCGGTGAAATAATTCTCGACCCCCTTGAACGGATGCCTTTCAGCAATCAACGTCTGCACCTTTCCACTCTCGTCAATGTATTTCATGACTTGATGGAGAGTGGAGGGAACGACAGAGTTGCGATGAATCCACGGCCGTCCCAACAACAGGTTGTAGGAAGTGTCGGCATCAATGATGTAGCACGTTACTTCCGACTTTAGACTTCCAATCTGGCATTTGAGCTTGATCTTCCCCATTGGACGGGTTCCATTGGCATTGAACCCATAGATAGTCGTTTGGGTAGGGCTCAAACGATGAGTAGGAATGCCCAGATGTTGCATGACCGGCGAGGCATGATGCTCAACGCGGACCCTGGATCTACCTGAATGCGGTTCACCTCAGATGATCCAATATAACGGTGAAGTACAGGGGTCGATCATGCTTCCCTTTAACCTGCATATCCTCTGCTGTGAAGGTGATGCAGGGGGCACTTTGGGAGGTGTGGAGGCAATTCTCTACATCTTCGTCCTTTGACACCTGGATCATGAAGACCTCAGCATTTGCCAGAGCCTCTTGTAGAGCTCCTCTGGTTGACTTCGACAGCCTAAGAAGCTCATACAGAGTAATCCGCGCCGGGATGTTAGCCAATTGAGCCAGGACATCAAAGCGGTAAGGTGCCGTGGATCCTTCCGCTATGCCCTTTGGGAGGGCTCGAGAGAATCGAATCTCCTTCTGTTTCTCCACGGGTTGTTTTGTGAAGGGCTTGGTCGGCTCTGCAGCTGGTTATGGAGGGGTTGCCGCCATTTCGCCATACTGCTTCAAGTAGGGCTGTCCTGAACGGGTTTCTGCCACCAGCCGACCGGGTTCTGCGGCTAGAACTATCGTCTCCTCCTCCGAGTCGGTTAGCGAAGGAATATCAGTTTCTGCTTCTCGAAAAGAGGCACACACCACATTACAGGATGACGCCTTTGCTTTGCCCTTGGACTTCCTGTTGGTTACAGTAGTCCATTGCTGGCCGTCAACAAGGTCAGGGTAGACCCACATGATTTCTCCTCGAGGTGTGGGAACAGGTACCAAGCCTTTCTCTTGCTGCTGGTGAGGGTCTGTATTGACCACTCTTAGTTCTCCTTTTGGGATAGGGATCACCTCCGAAGATGTTGGGGTTGTCTTCCAAATTGGAGAACTGACGTCATATTAGCCGTCACCTTCTTCTGCTCTGGTTGGAGTTTTAATACCTCCGCGTCAATCAGGGCTTGAAGGATGTCCTTGAAGACGTAGCAGCTTTTGGTAGGGTGTCCCAACATCCTGTGGTACAAGCAGTAATTGGGATTGTCGGTTTTACCGACTTCTTCAGGGCGCCTGGCTTCAGGGAGCTTCAGTCTATTGCTCTTCTTGAGTAGCTTAAAGAGCGAATCGACATGATCCTCCTTGAAAGAATACTGCTTGTTGGCACGTGGCTGGCTTGAAGAGCCACTCGCCTTGACCGGTTGAGGTTTGGTGGGAGATTTGGTCTCTGTTGCCAAATTATCCTTCCGCTTTGTCTGGAGGGATGTGTCTGGCGCACGCCTAGTTGACCTCTCTGGCCGCGGCTTACCTTCTTCCGCTCTGACGCGGGCGACAATCTCCTCAGCCTGTTCACCTTGTTGGACCAATTATTTCCAGGTGCGGCTTTCAGCAACTCCTATTTGAGCAAGGAGTGAGGTTTGGAGATTGTGGCGGCATGTTTCCACCAGGGTGACCTGGGTCATACCGCTCGGACACCGGAGTGCCACATTCTGAAACCTTTCTACGAAAGATTTGACGGACTCCCCCTTTCGCTGTTTAGTAGCCAAAAGGGTGGGCATTGTGACTTCTGAGTCGTCTTCGAAGAAGCGCGTTAAAAAGAGCTTCTCCAAATCGCCCCAGTTCTTGATGGAACCTTCTGGGAGCTTCATAAACCATTCAAAGGCAAGCCCTTTCAGGGTGCCAATGAATAGACGCGCCAGGATTGCGTCATTATCTACTACATTCCCAGTTTGGGATTTAAAGTAGTATATATGTTGATTGGGTAATCCTTTCCCATCAAAGGCTTGTAAGGTTGGAGCTTTGAACTTGGACGGGTATGGAACCAAATCCCACTCGGCCGGTTAAGGTCGGACCACTCCAGCTTCTTAGAGGCCTTTACGATTGGTAAGGGCCTCGAGGTGTCGCTCCAATTGACTCATTCTCTTAGAATGACCTTTCTCACAATTTTGGTCATCTTTTCCTGGCGATGAGGCTTCAGACGAACTAGGAGTAGGTTGCCCTTTCTTCTCGGAATGTTCGGAAGATGAGCTTTCTCCCTCTTTTCATTTACCCTTAATCTTTTTAGGGGGAGATTTCCTCCTGTCTTCGAGCAGTTGTGCGAGCATCTGCTTGAGAGAGTTGATAGATTCTTGCTGAGCACGAATCATATCGAGTTGTTCCTTCTGAACCTGGGCCTGCTGCTCCAGGCGCCGGGCCGTCTCCTCAGAAGTGCTCGTCATGTAGATGAAGGCCTCTTTCTCGATGGAAGAATTCGAGGCCTGCGATTCTGCTACAGCAGAATGAGAATCATTCATTTTAATGCCCTGGGCTAGGGCATTGTAGTCCATTGGGGGAATGGCCCCAGCCCGGGAGCGAGTGTGTCGATACACTCCTTCCGGTTCAGAGTCCGACTCGCCGGAGCTGACTGCAGGTTATTTTTCCCTGCTCCTGCTTGTCATATTTGCAGTGAGCTCTGGATACTCAGCATCAGAGAACACCCTCCGCCTATGAGAGCGTCTTCTTTTGGCTGACGGGGGTATCAGGGTCAGCTGTCTAACTAAAGACTGCTGGTGCCCACCTGAACCACAACGGCACTCAGAGAGCATAGAGATGAGCCGTTGGCAGCAACATAATGAAGTGACCTGATTGGCACTTCTTTTCTTTGTCAAGTAATCCCTCAGATCCACGGGAGGGGGATCGAAGAGATTAGCCTCGCAACGTCAAAGACGGGAGGCATCCATGTGCTGTACAGCCTGGACGCAGGATTCAGGGACGCGGTTCTCGCGCCGCAGCTGTACAACGCGCGTCTGGCGTCTCTTTTGAGATGAGACGCGATTCTCGCGTTGCTGCTTGGTGCGTCGGGGCAGAGACGCTTGAGAGAGAGTGGGCTGCTGGGCCCCACGCCTATGGGCGCGTGCCTCTTGTGCTTGACGAAGCGCAGAGGCTTCACCTTGGCGTTTGGTGAGTTGATCTTCAGAGGACCTAACTTGAGGAATCTCGCGTTTGTGCCACCAAACGCGGACTTCACGTGCTGGACGTGGTGCGGGCAAGGCGCCAGATTGTACGTTACGTCCAGCCTCAGTTGGACAATCAGAAGTTCCAACTTGCAGCTGACGCGCACGCCTCCTCTGTCGACGCTCAGCGTTTCGGTTGTGTCGTAGAGGTGGAGAGAGACCAACGACGACCTGATGCTGGACACCAGAGATTTTGACCACGCGGGTCTCCTGAGAGACGCTGACGCGGGTGTTCCGTGCGGCGCGGTTGGTCGCAACGGCAATTGTGCCTGAGACCACGCAGGCCTCCTGAGAGGCGTTGGCGCGTGTATCTTGCTTGGCACAGTTGGCAGCAGCAGCGCCCGAGAGAGCCTCAGATCGGGCTTCGGGGCCATTCCCCGTCGAGACCCTGCGGCAGACGCGGGTCCTTGGGCTCTTAGAGCCGGAAGAGAGAAACTCTTCGTACTTCGCCTGGTCAAACTCGACAACGAGCGATTCGACCATCTTCCCCTTACGGAGGACGTCACCTTGCGCCACGATTTGCTCGTCGGTAACAAATGAAGTCCCCAGCGGAGTCGCCATCTCTTGTGCGCACACGGAAAAAGGTACGAGCTCAAAGTAAGATTTCCTTAAGTCAAATTGAAAAGTTACAACGGACTAGTATTCCGGTTACAAGGGAGGGAGGATGTTGAATCTTGAATCCTCCCTTTGTTTAAGGCTGGGTTCTTCAAGTGGCGGTGGAGAGTGAATCTTGTTCTCCGTTGACCGGGTGACCGTCAAGACCTTCGGGGATCTTCTCTTTGGCTAGTAGAAGGAGTAGCACAGCTCTGTCTACCAAAACTCTCAAAGAGAAGGTAGGCAAAGAGCAACTTGTACGCGGTAAGCTTGCTGAAGAGTTGATCTCTCTCCTATTTCTGCCTATCCGCCTGTATGTAGTCTCTCCTTGTCTGTGTGTCGTCTGTTGTCTATCTCTCTATGATCTGATCTGATCTACCGTCTCTTTATAGCGACTGGGCTATTTATAGAGGTTTCAGGGGTGAACGTGCCCCCTAAAAATACTCCATAATTGGGGGCTAACTTCCCCGCTATATGGGCGGTGACTGGCCCATAACCAGGGCGGTTATAACCGAGGCGCGGGTTTTAACCCACGCGTCTTGATACTGAGACGCGGACTTTGGCCCTCGCGTCTTGATGTTGAGACGCGGGCTTTGGATCCTCGCGCCTTGATGTTGAGACGCGGGTGTCGAGCCCACACGCCTTGAGGTTGAGACGCGGGTGTCGAGCCCACGCGGCTTGAGGCTGAGACGCGGGTGTCGAGCCCACGCGCCTTGAGGTTGAGACGCGGGTGTCGAGCCCACGTGCCTTGAGGTTGAGACGCGGGTGTCGAGCCCACGCGCCTTGAGGTTGAGACATGGGTGTCGAGCCCACGCGCCTTAATGTTGAGATGCGGGCGTCTAGAACTCAAAACTCTGCCCTTTTAATGGTTTGTCTTTTAGTGATTTTTAGACAGCCTACACTCTTCACTTGTGAGGTCCCCTCATGTGTTACTAGCAAGTGTGTCCAAATCTCAAATGTGGATTTGCAATGGATGACTCTAGTAATGTCATCATCATTGAGGCTTGAAGTAGTGCATAGTGAGCCCTAGCATTGGCATCAAACTCCTTAGTCTCAATTTCGGACCAAGTGGATTCATCACCGGGGGGTGCATTAAAGGGTTTGGTCACGGCCTTTGCAACTCGACTTCCTAGAGATTGCAAGAAAACAGTCATCTTAACCTTCCATATGGGAAAGTTAAGTCCATCAAACTTAGGGGGTGTCTTAATTCCATCGGCCATTTTTACTAAGTGAGAGTGTATGAAAAATGAATGAAGTGATTAGCAAAATTAGGATCTCTCTAAGGTTGTTAAGCCAAGAGCCTAGAGTCCAAGCTCTGATACCAATTGAAAAACACCTAGAGGGGGGGTGAATAGGTGTAATTGCTAATCTAATAACTTTTTAAACAAATATGAATGAATGAATGCAACGATCTCTCAAAATAAGACTAAGAGCCGAATACCCGTTAAGGGTTCTGAACTCCTTCCTCCTGATTCCTCTGGATATGAGTTAGAGGTGCACAATGCAACCTTGTTGTATGAGATTTGATCGATAATGACAAAGTATGAATGCAATGGTGAAGTGCACACAATGTGTTGGCCCAAAGGCCATTAGCCCTATATCTTGATGGATATTTTGATGATAACAAACCATATCTAGTTATGTATTTAACAAGTTTTGTTTAAAAAGAATTTCAGGTTAAACAGGTTGCTTTGACGGCTCCACAATCAAGACTCACAAGTTTGGATGCCGCTAAAGATTTGCATTCCCAAAGCCAAGCACAATAGGAAGCTTCGGGAACAAGACGTTGAAGAGATGACCAAGTCAAGATCAAGACTATGTAAAACTCCAAGATTTGTATTTTGATCTTTATTTTAGATATTTTGTCAAAACCTAGATGTTAGAAGTAGAGTTATGGGATTACCACTTACACACACCTTTTGTTTGGTTCATGACTTCAAAAAGGCTTTTCAAATTCCATTCTTTACTTTGTTTTAGAGTTAACATGTTTTTGGAAAAATAGTTTAAGTTTTGGAAAAACATTTATTTGGAAAAACAAGCTTTTATCAAAAGGGATATTTATCAAAATATTTAACATGTTAGAGTTATGACATATGCTCATACTCTAAGTTTTACAAAGTCCAAAACTTCAAACCTAGACCAAAATCCAAAAACCAAATTTTCTGGTTTCTGTAAGTTCTGATTTTTCAGAACTGACAGAATCTGGTCGACCGACCAGTCGACCGACGTGCACAAACTGTGCATGTGCACGTCGGCCGACCGCTCCGGTCGACCGAGCACCCTGCAGTGCTCTCGGTTAGTTTGGGTCGACCGGGCGGTCGACCGATGTCCCCCAACGGTCATATTTCTGACCGTTGGCGGTCGACCGGTCGGTCGACCGACAGTTGTCAGAATTTCTGACAGACTCCAACAGCTCTATTTTCTGACTGTCCTTTTGTTAGGATCTCTTCCCAACGGATTTGTGAGGCTGTTTTTGACCCCTATAAATAGGAGGTCACTTCAATATGATAAGTCAACCATTAAGAACACTTTTACAAGAGATTTTCAAAAGATTTACAAGTTTTCAAAAGGCTTTCATTTAGAAAAGATTTTCTCTCCAAAAGCCCTAAATTTCTAGACACCCATTTGAAGTCTTTACCTCTACTTCTCTCTAGCTTTTGCACTACACAATCCCATAATTCTTCATCTACATATTGGTTCTAGGATTGTGCAAGTGAGCAATTTTTGATCAAGTGTGATCATCTTCTTATTGAGTGAAGTTGTAGAGGCATCGGCCTCAAGCGAGCTAGTGTGCTCCAGGTGGTGTTGCGGCATTACGAGAGATAGGACAAGTGTGTCCTTGTATTGGCGATCCAGTGGGATCTACAATAGTGGAAATCCTTCAAGTGTGAAGGCGGGGACGTAGAGCGTGGCTCAAACCTCGGAAACATATCTGCGTGTTTGCGTTTGCTTAAATCTCTCTAAACTCATACTCTTTTATTCTTGCACTATTAATTGCTTCCTTTATTGCAAGTCTTTTAATTTGAGCAATTTGTGTTAAGTGTAATTTTTTAAATTCCGCATTTGTGCCATTTACATATAACCATCACCTATTCACCCCCCCTCTAGGTGATTTCAATTGGTATCAGAGCCTAACCCTAGTATTTGGTCTAACCACCTTAGGGAGATCCTTGTTATTGGCTATATTACTTGTTGCATTTTTCATATATTGTGCTTTATACTATTCATCCATGGCTTCACTTGATTTTTCTAGCATCAAGTCCCTACCCAAGTTTGATGGCTTGAACTTCCCTATTTGGAAGGTCAAGATGAACCTCTTCCTTAAATCTTTAGGAGTTAGGGTTGCTAGGTCCATTACTAGAGAATTTGTTGAACCCCTCACTGATGAGAGTTCATGGTCCGAGGATACCTCCAAGGATTATGAAGCTAATGCTAGGGCTCAGTATGCTTTAACCCAAGCCCTTAATGAAGATGACCTCTCACGCATTATTAACTGTAAATCTGCATATGAGGTTTGGAATATTTTGATTGTGACTCATGAAGGAACGTCACAAGTCAAAAGATCAAAAATTGACTTGTTACGTTCTCAATATGAGAACTTTTATATGTTTGATAATGAGTGTATTGATGACATGCTCACTCGTTTCACCAAGATAACTAATGCTTTATCTTCTCTAGGTGACACGATCGACAATGACCAAAAGATTCACAAGGTCATTAGAGCTCTTCCCAAAGCTTGGGAAGTCAAGGCGACTACTCTCAAGGAGCTAAATGATAGGGAGGAGATGGACTTCTCCGGCTTCATCGAAAATCTCAAGACGCATGAGATGGAGATGAAGGTAAGAGAAGAAAGGGAGGCACCCAAGAAGAAAACGCTTGCCTTCAAAGCCACTCCAACCATTATTGAGGAGGATGACTCATCGGACGATTGCGATGAGGACTTCGCTATGCTTATCCGGAAGGTAGGCAAAATATTTTACAGGAAAGGGAGGCAAAGCAACTTCCGAAGAGGGAAACCTCAAGGAAGATTCGAGAAGAAAAGAGAAGAACCCGGTCCTTGCTTCCATTGCAAGAAGATCGGACATCTCATAGCCGATTGCCTCGCTCTCCAAGCGACCACATCCTAGAACGGGCAAAGGAAGAAGAAGGCTATGGTGGCAACATGGGATGACATGGAGTCGGAATCCGAAGAGGAGAACGACGCCGCTCACATGTGCTTCATGGCACAAGGAGACGATGCTTCTAAGGTAACTTTTGAAAACACTCTAGATGATGATGATCTAACTATGGATGAACTTGCTCATTTCTTTGAAGAATTACAACATAGTTATGAGATTTCACAATCTCATAATAAGAAGTTAAAAAGGGAAAATGAGTCTTTAAAGGATAAAATTAATATTATCGAAAAAGAGAAAAATGACTTGTCTAGTTCGTTTAAGAAAATAAAAATTGATTTTGAAAATTACAAACTAGCTTGTAAAGGGAAAACCCCCATTGCATCATGTAACAAAAATGATTTTGTTGAAATACAAAAACGGGTTGAAGTGTTAGACTCAACTCTTAAACAATGTGCATTTGATTTAAAGAAATTTGCATCTAGGTTTCCTAAGGGAGTAACCTAAGGGAAACACACTCACCATACACATGCACGAAAACATGCACACACACATAAGCATGCACATATGTATGGTAGTGGTAGAATTTTTGTATGCACGCATTGTGGCCGCAAAGGCCATTTAGAAAAGTTTTGTTTTGCTAAACATAATGTGCATAATAAAAATGTTTGGGTTCGCCCCGGTACTAATCCAATAGGACCTAAAAAGATATGGGTACCAAAAGACCCACCCATTTTAGATGAAACAGGTGGATCTTCTTCCTCCAAGATATAGGGGGAAATGGTGCCCGGGTGGTGGATGCAACAAAGTTCAAAGAACACATCGCGCTTGCATCGCTATCATGGAGGCACCTATTTTTGGAGATTGCCCTTGTTCGGTAACTTCTCCATTTAAAAATTTTTTTATTTTTGGTTATATATACAAATGCATAGGATTGATAGTTTACTTTTGTGCTTCATTGACATATGTTAGTGTAAAACTACATTTCTATCATGTTGTATATATGCCTTGTGTTAAGTTTGATATCTTGTCTTTTATGCTTTATTTATTGAATGTCCACTTATCTATGTACACACTTTATTTTCAAAAACTAAGAATAAAATTTTGTAAAAATGTCATATTTAAAGCAAATACCTTATAGATGGCAATTGCGCACCTCAACTCATTCAAGAGGAATCAAGAGGATGAAGTTCAGAACCCGTCACTGGGTATTCGGCTTCAACATATGAAAATTAAAATAAAATATCTTGTATGAATTTTTGATTGATATGTTAACTTAATAAAGACTAAAACATGTTGATTATCCTGTATGTATAATATATCATACTTGTATTTGTTAACATTCCCTATTTCTTTTAAATTTTTTGGCTGTTGTTGCAGACTGTTTTTCAGGCAAAGCCGGTCGACCGGATATAGGTCGCGGTCGACCGACTTCGCTTGAAATAAATTGCTTTTATTTCTTCTCTGTTATCAGTCGACCGACATTTAGTCCCGGTCGACCGCTGCAAGTCTGCAGAGCTCTCGAGATTCTTGGGTCGACCGACCGGTCGACCGCTCTGAAGCAACAGAGCTCTCGGGTTGTCTGGGTCGACCGACCGGTCGACCGAGCCTCGTATTCAGCCCTAAAACTGCTATTTATTTCACTTTTTCTCTCTCTCTCTCTCACACTCGCAGCCGACGAACCCAACTTCCCCTCTTCTCAAAATTTTCTCTAAATCTCTAATCTCTCAATCTTTTTCAAATCCATTCAAAACCCACCTCAGATTCCATCATTAGGTGTTGGATCTTCATCTTCAGGACATCCCCTCCATCAGATTCGAAGAAATTCAGGTTTTTCTGATCTAGGGTTTCGTTCTTCACTTCTCAGGTAAAAATTTGATTTTTCCTTCTGTTCTTCATTTCTAGCTTTAAGATCTTCTTCTATTTGTCAAGATTTTAGGTTTCTAAGTTCTCTAGATCAAGCCCTTTACTTCCTTTGACCTAAAATCATTTTTTTTAAAAATGTCTACATCTAAGAGGACTAGAACTGAGAAAGGTAAGGGAGCAGCTCAACCTTCATCATATGTCCCCAAACCCAAAAGACCTTTTGTAAATGAGCTTGCTGGTAATAGGTACATCAATCTTTCCAAGAAAACATCAATTCAGGGAGATGTGTCGTCATACAGGACTTTGAACATTTGGATATCCCCCGCATCTTGCAGAACAACTCTTTAGAGAAATTCTTGACCATCAAAGAACAAGTCCATACATCCCTCATGCCTTATTTTTATGCTAATTTCTCCTTTGATGGAAACCATATCTTTTCTAGAGTCCTAGGTAGGGACATTGATCTTGACATTGATCAATTTGCTGATCTCCTGCATCTCTCCACTGGTGGAGCTGATGTCTATACTCATGACCTTCATGACTTTGAGTATCCGGAGGGTGAGTCTGCGCTCACCGCATCCACTTTGATTCACGGGGATAACAACCCCGGTTTGGTGAGGAACGAGGTTGTGAGTAAGTACACCCTCACATCCCAAGTCCTGGCCAAAATCGTTTTCTTTGACCTTGTCCCTAAATCTGGTGAGTACAGCCATGCTAGGGGTCCAGTTCCATTGATCATTTATTGCCTTCTGCGAGGCATTAAAATTGATGTTCCCCGTCTCATTGCTTCACATATGGCATCTGACCAGATCCGCATGCCCAGTAGGAGCTTGCCCTATGGCATGCTTATTACCCATCTTCTTAAGAATCTAGGATTTGATCTTCCCTCTGATGGTACTGATGATCCTCAAGTAGATATAGACGGCACTCTCTTGAAAAGGATGGAAGCCCAGTTGCGTCGACACGCCCCTGAGCAACCTCCTATTCCTCCTGCTACTCCAGGATCATTTTCTGCCCCAGGGTCTTCTTCGGCCCCAGGGACATCTTCTGCTTCGGCCTCTGTTTTACCTCTAGACCTTCAGGCCCTCATCTCCTCAGAGGTCCGCTCTCAGTTCGAAGCACACCAGGCTTGGATTGAGCAGCGTGATGCAGCTCTTCGTACAGAGATGGACGCACGATTCCAGCGAGAGGCAGATTACCGTGTGGTGATGGACTCGCAATTCCAAGGAATTCGTAATTACATGTCTTATTTTGCTGATTCCATGAGATACGTGGATTCACAATTTGAGGCACTCTTTACGAAGTTCAATATACTTCCTCCTAATCCCACTACCATTGCTCGTCCTCTTCCCTCCACAGGCCCTCCATTTCCAGCCAGAGATACTTCCACTGTTTCACCACCACGGCCAAAAGTTGATGCGGTTGATTCAGAGGAGGCAGATTCTTCTTCTTCTTCTTCATCCGAATCCGATGCTGATGGTGACAAGAAGATGGCTGCTACGGAGACTTCTTCTGAGGATGACGACGATGAGGAGGATGACGGTGATGACGGCGATGCAGAGTGACCTCCCCTTTCTTGATGATGTCAAAAAGGGGGAGAGATTTTGAGGAGAGAGATATTTTGTGTATTTTTGTGTACTTGTTTTTGCTTTTGTTTGGACATGTATTTCTACATGTATTTCTATTATGATATTTCTTTGTGGACATGTAGTATCTTTCTTTTATATGTATCTTTTCCTTATGTCATGTATGAACACATGTTTTCATCCTTTGTTATGACATGAGTATTTGTTGGCATGGACATGTGTATTTGACCTTGGATGTTTATCAATTGCTATACCTATCTATGCCTGAGTATGATTTCTGTATATGCATGTGTTGAGGGGGAGCTTCAATTGAAGTCTCTACCCAAAATATTTGTGATAACTATATATGTTTTGTCATCATCAAAAAGGGGAGATTGTTGGCCCAAAGGCCATTAGCCCTATATCTTGATGGATATTTTGATGATAACAAACCATATCTAGTTATGTATTTAACAAGTTTTGTTTAAAAAGAATTTCAGGTTAAACAGGTTGCTTTGACGGCTCCACAATCAAGACTCACAAGTTTGGATGCCGCTAAAGATTTGCATTCCCAAAGCCAAGCACAATAGGAAGCTTCGGGAACAAGACGTTGAAGAGATGACCAAGTCAAGATCAAGACTATGTAAAACTCTAAGATTTGTATTTTGATCTTTATTTTAGATATTTTGTCAAAACCTAGATGTTAGAAGTAGAGTTATGGGATTACCACTTACACACACCTTTTGTTTGGTTCATGACTTCAAAAAGGCTTTTCAAATTCCATTCTTTACTTTGTTTTAGAGTTAACATGTTTTTGGAAAAATAGTTTAAGTTTTGGAAAAACATTTATTTGGAAAAACAAGCTTTTATCAAAAGGGATATTTATCAAAATATTTAACATGTTAGAGTTATGACATATGCTCATACTCTAAGTTTTACAAAGTCCAAAACTTCAAACCTAGACCAAAATCCAAAAACCAAATTTTCTGGTTTCTGTAAGTTCTGATTTTTCAGAACTGACAGAATCCGGTCGACCGACCAGTCGACCGACGTGCACAAACTGTGCATGTGCACGTCGGCCGACCGCTCCGGTCGACCGAGCACCCTGCAGTGCTCTCGGTTAGTTTGGGTCGACCGGGCGGTCGACCGATGTCCCCCAACGGTTATATTTCTGACCGTTGGCAGTCGACCGGTCAGTCGACCGACAGTTGTCAGAATTTCTGACAGACTCCAACAGCTCTATTTTCTGACTGTCCTTTTGTTGGGATCTCTTCCCAACGGATTTGTGAGGCTGTTTTTGACCCCTATAAATAGGAGGTCACTTCAATATGATAAGACAACCATTAAGAACACTTTTACAAGAGATTTTCAAAAGATTTACAAGTTTTCAAAAGGCTTTCATTTAGAAAAGATTTTCTCTCCAAAAGCCCTAAATTTCTAGACACCCATTTGAAGTCTTTACCTCTACTTCTCTCTAGCTTTTGCACTACACAATCCCATAATTCTTCATCTACATATTGGTTCTAGGATTGTACAAGTGAGTGATTTTTGATCAAGTGTGATCATCTTCTTATTGAGTGAAGTTGTAGAGGCATCGGCCTCAAGCGAGCTAGTGTGCTCCGGGTGGTGTTGCGGCATCACGAGAGATAGGACAAGTGTGTCCTTGTATTGGCGATCCAGTGGGATCTACAATAGTGGAAATCCTTCAAGTGTGAAGGCGGGGACGTAGAGCGTGGCTCGAACCTCGGAAACATATCTGCGTGTTTGCGTTTGCTCAAATCTCTCTAAACTCATACTCTTTTATTCTTGCACTATTAATTGCTTCCTTTATTGCAAGTCTTTTAATTTGAGCAATTTGTGTTAAGTGTAATTTTTTAAATTCTGCATTTGTGCCATTTACATATAGCCATCACCTATTCACCCCCCCTCTTGGTGATTTCACAATGTATATCACAAGTAAAGGAAACAATATCACAAACAAGTAATAGAGTGCAAATGGAGAGTAAAGGAAATGAAGACAATAAAGAGTAAAGACACAAAGCAATCGCAAACACAAGATGTTTGTTTCGAGGTTCGAGCCACCGCTCTACTCCCCGCCTTCACCTCCGTGAAAGGTTTCCACTATCCACCGAGGACGCTTACAAGGTCTACCAAAGACCGGAGCACCGAGCTCCACCAATTACAAGAACCTCTACCGAAGAGGTATCTCCACAAGATGAACAAGAGTAACAAGTAGCCAAGTGATCTCTAGAAGGATCACAAACTCTTTACAAACACTTCTCTCTTTACAACTTCCTTATAGATTGAGTAGGAATTTTGGCTCTAAGAAGTGTAGTGAGAAAAACTCAGTTGTAAAATGATCTTTGCTAGGAAATACAACTGAAAACAAGCTCAAGAAAGAATGAAAAATTGAGAGCTTAAAAACTTTTCTTCTCTTTAAAACTTTGAAAAACTTAGGTATTTTTCTTGGTGATTTTCAAGAGACTATTCTCCTCTATTTATAGGAGAGAAAAGAGTTAAAAACAATTTATTTTTGGCTTATTTGATCTGAAAAAGATCTCCAAAAACTCAAAAAAAGTCTGCCAAAAACAGATTTATAAAACAGAATTCAGATTGCACCAAAGAGGAAAGAGCCGTTGGGGCTTTGCAGGCCTGGCGGTCGACCGATCCGGTCGGCCATCCGCCCTGCTGGCAGTAGCCGTTGGGCTCGGGTCGACCGCTCGGTCGACCGTCCTCTAAAATGAAACACAATTTTCTGAAGGCGGTCGACCGGGCGGTCGACCCAGAAAACCGAGAGCAAACTACTTTCAGTCGGTCGACCCGACGGTCGGCCGACAGACATGCACAAGCGTGCACGTCCTGGATATAAGCTCCGGTCGACCGGTCGGTCGGCCGGTCTTGCCTGAAACAGAAAAACAGCAAGAACCTGAACTTGGAATATTTTGTAAAACATTTTGAAGTAAAGATAGCTAAGTATCATGCTAGGGAAGGCTAAACATACATGATTTAAACATGATATATATCTTTATAAAAATTAGAGTCATGTATATTTGTCAAGGCATGAAACTTAGAAACAAAAAAAGCTTTAAACATGAAAACTAGTATACAAAATATGTGTGTGTGTATCCTAGAGCCAATTTCTAAAACTCAAACTTTAACAAACTATTTCTTACATTGGTTCTAAAGGACTACAAGTTCTTCAAGTGGGCTTCTCCATATGATCTTGCAAGCTTGATACTTTGAGCCCGAATTGAGGTGACTTGAGTCAAAACACCTTCCTTTAGGGAAGAAAACTTCTAGTTTAATTAGAACCCTGAAACACACTAAAACAACAAACATGATTAGTACAAATAACTATATATGTTTTGTAATCATCAAAACACACTAAAAACGGGTGATTGTAACCTTGGGCCAACACATACAAGGTATGGTCGCCCAACCAACCGCCCTTCAATGGAAAGGCTTTTCAAAAAAATAGGTTTGAAAATAGTTTAGCATAATTGAAAACTCTTCCAAAATAAAGAATACGAACTAGTTAAAAGAAAAATTTGTAAACTAGTACGAAATCCTTCAAGTAAGGAATACAAAATTATATTCCATGAAAAACATGTAAATCACATGATCATCAAACACTCAAAATCTATATAGCACAAATTATACTCATGAAAACAAAATCATGAGAAAATAATAAATAAAGTGAGTGTATAAGAGTTATGTGAAACACATCATCATGAAAATAGTCAATTTAGCTCAATTATGAAATTCCTTAAAACATGAAAATTATCAAAACTAGAATTCTTCAAGGTATTTGTATGTCATGTACAAACTAAAGTATACATACATATCCAAACATAAACGAGTCCACAAAAGTATATGCATGAAGGCAAGTGGCTCAAGGATGTATATGTATATCTAATAATTTGGATAAAATAGACATATACATGAAGTTGAACATAAACATGAAAAACATGTACAAAATGAGAATACAAGTCAAATGCATGAATCATCAAAACTAGATTATACTAGTACATCTAATGAGTACAAATAAGCTTTCAAGCACAAACATATAATGATTTATTTGTGGCTCACTAGTTGTACAAGTATATATCCAAGTTTTAATGAAAACTAACATCTAAACATGTAATCAAAACATGAAGCATAGAAATCAAAACTCATATGATCATTATGTAAATGAACATGCATTAAATTTATGATATACATATTAGCTAAACAAATGTGAGAACACAAAACTATAAATCCATATTAAACATGGTGTCTCAAATACTAATCATGCATAGCATAAGTCTAATAATCATGTCATTTAACATACTAAACAAAACATGCTAAAATCAATGCTATGAAAAACATGTAAACATAAATAGGAGTTAGAGATCGTTACCAAACTAATAAGACACATCTCCATGACTCCAAAACAAGGTGGTCCTCCCGCCAAACTCCCCTTGAAAGTGATGCATCCAAATAGTCTCCTATAAGCTCGGAACCCATCCACCTCAAGGTACCGTCGCTCTCACGTTATGCGAGATCCCACACCTACATCAAATACAATAGGGATGATCTTTGGTACCCATACTCTTTTGGGTCCATGGGGTTAGTTCATTTCCTAACCCAAACAGATTTAGTTGCTAAATTTGAATCATGTATACGATCATAGAAAAACTTAGCAAGGTGGCCATTACGTCCACAATGTGTACAAGTGTACACATGAGCATACAAT